>DWMG01001747.1:0-14535 GCA_018244855.1 Elbella merops | reverse complement strand
ATCACCATTATCATCATCATTGTCATCATCATTGTCATCATCATTGTCATCATCATTATCATCATCATTATAATCATCATTATCATCATCATTATCATCATCATCATCATTATCATCATCATTATCGTCATCAACAGTCCTTTATCGTCCCTCTTTTCCATACAACACAAATTATAGCAATATTGCAATCTAATATTGCATTATAGTAATCAACGGCACGAAATTGTAATATCTACAATGTATTCAATGTACTGTGCACTAGATAAATAACATTTACTTCAACTGGGTACCGTACCGGCATATACATATTTAACACGAAATAAAATCTTTTGGCGCTTCACTATTATGGCCTCTATGCACAAAAATGTATTAAATCGAATTACCCTAAAACTAAAGCTCACCATGTTTTCTGTAACATAATTTACCAGTTAATCATATAAATTCGTAATAATCACGACGCGTTAAACTGTAAGCGTGTAACGAATACTTCATAATCATTTATTTCCCGCTCGTCTCTGCCTACGTCCTGTTTAAAGTTTCATGAAAACCCAACGTATCAGCCCAAAAAAGGTTAGCCTTCGCGTAAACGTAATGAATTTATTTATTATTTAAGACCACGAACGGTATCGTTATGTGTGTTCTTTTGTTTTAAATATTCACCCGCTGGCCATTTGAGTACCTAATATAAGGGTAAACAAACTTAGCATTCATTATGCTCCTGGTGCTGATTATGAGTGAAATTATATATAGATATGAGTATTTGTAACTTTTTTTATTAAAACAGATGTCAAACAGGCAAACGGCTCAACTGATGGTAAATTGTTACAATTGCCTATAGACACCTGCGACATCAGATGAGTTATGGATAAATGACCCAGTATTTCCATTTGTATTGGACAAATGGAAATACTGGGTCCGTTACGATTCAACAGAAAAAGAGCCGGAAAAAATGAAATAGAATAACGTTTGTTAATAAAAATAAAGCCAAAACAAAACAGAAGGGTTGTTTGAATACCGTTAGCATCGGTTAGTATTTCACCATTTACGATATACACATTTTACATGTTACATTTTTATGTGCTTTATACTAGTAATAATAATAATAATGATTATTCAGTAATAATAACATTGATTATTAAAATTACTTCATGCTCTCTGCTAATCCCATAGAAGACCTTACATAAAACATACATTCATTATGGCTATTCACTATAAGTGGTGGCAAAACTGTAACTGCATTGGAAAAGCAAATTAAACGAACATATGGGAACTGGAAAATATAGGTACAGTCGTCGTATAGATACGTCAGTTTGATTGATTGGCATGCCGATAAAAAATACATTAAATAATCGCTCATCCTAACGTCTCTGCGATCTAAAAGCTTTCCCAACGGCTGTGATCACTGCCCCTTCCAAATCGCCCTACAAGGTCATATTACATGTATAATGCCATTTCAATTTCTTATACCGATAACCAAAAATTAAGAAATTCTACCAGCCACATTCCTGATAAAATATCACGACTTATCATGATAATATTACGTAAACGTTAAAAAAGCCACACCACACCTGTAATCCTCGAAGAGGTAGGCAGTGGAGTGTAGTATCCTCCCACGTTTTGCCAGTTACGTTTACGTCCCACAATGGAATAGATGGTGAGCCTATTGCCCTACACCGGGCACCGATCCAGACTCCGAGCCAATGAACAACTTGTCTAATATTAATGACAAAATTAGCCTACAGTTTACAAAAAACTGTGTAAATAATAAAAGAGCTAGAAGCAGTACGGAGAGGAGGGTAGAAATGATTATTCTGTAATTTGGTTTCCAGCCTCTCACCACAAAATTTGGGGTATGAAACTTTACACACAGCTCACTCTCGCTATTTTGAGGACGATAATTATCATGATACTGATGATATTTATCATCATCATCAGCCTCTAGATGTTCACTGCTGGCCATAGGCCTTCCCTAATTGGCGCCACTACTTCCGGCCCTAGGCCTTTAGAATCAGATATTTATCAAGCAGTAATTTTTTTTTGGAACTGCAATCCATGTAACTTTGCATCCATTCACTAATATTAAAAGCTGTCTTGAAATTTTCACACCTAAAATCTTAGTAACTTCTTATCATCCCAAAAAATATTTTCAGTTAAAAATAAAATAAATAATTATCGACCTATTTATGATCCCACTGTTGAAATATGTGTCTCCTATATTGAGGGGATTAAGGCCACAGTCTGCCAAGCTGTCCAAGAGCGGGTTGGCAGACTTCACACACCTAAGAATTTTTTTAATCTTTAGATACTTACAATACAATGTGATGACAGTGAAAAGCTAATAATGAGAGACTATAAGGTGTTAAAAGGTATTATAACTATTATTATTACTTATAAAAGGTATTATAAGTAACTTTAACATCGTCATGCTTCTTCGGCGGGCTTTGATTGTATGAATGGCTGGATGTAAATATACATGTTTCAAAACCGTTTTAAGTGCGTTTATATATAAACAAAGCTTTCTCCTGTACTGTTATTATTTGTTATAATCTAAACATCAAAAGATACGATGCGTCATTTCATATATAAAACCTTTTCAATGTCATTGTAAACGTAATTTAGAAAATTGCAAACTTTTAAATCTCAAATTCATTGTCCTTTTTTGTGTCGAACGATCGTTGACCTGGATTGTAAGATGAAATACAATTTATAATCTGAATTTTTTTCCAGTCAACACTGAAAGGGAAATGAACTAGCTGGATGGCCTTAAGCGCCTGTCATCGCGGATTGATTAATCACCTACAATGTCTGTATGAAATAAATGGTAATTGGACATCGTAAACATAACAGTCTGAATCGTACAGGGCAATAAAAAGAGCTTAATAGTAGTCATCAAATAATTTACTGCCTAAAAAAACACAAACGCAATATAACCATAACATCATGCCCATATTTCCCCGAAGAAGTAGGTAGAGGACTCTGTCTTTAAAAAAAATTGCTTTCTACGTCCCATAAGTGCTTTAAGCAAAATCCAGAAAAAAACTCTCACTAGGTATGAGAATTCAGTTAACTTTGAGGATAACATTTTAACAAATTTCTCAACAGTGAAATTATCCTTCAATTTTAAGTGTAACTTAAATAATTGCATGAATAGAATTGAGAAATACTACATAACATATCTATTCTGTGTCACTGAATGATGTTCGTCTTAATTTCTTAAAACATTTTCATGGCACCTAATGTTTGCAATAGATTCTAAAACATAAATCAAGTTTTGCTGAAAAACAATATCCTCTCGGAGGTGTCGTTTTAAAAGTAACAGTCTGAACACAACTTTCTAAATGGCATAATCGATGATCTCAGACGGTCTACACATCATCACTACATTTTATATACAGTACCCGCTGCTGCGCTGCTGCCCGTCGGCGGCCAGGCATTTAGCCGTGCCTATTTAGGCTGTGATACACCACAATCAGCCGGTCGCCAGATTTATAGCAATTGCTTATTCCTGGAATATTCCCATAGCTGCAGAATTTCAGTTGAGACACAAGTCTATCTTATCTCAGTTTGCTTATCACCCGCGAGATACGAGACGGGTGGTTCAGAGTGTTTGTTTCAGCAGAGAACAAAAAAAAACGAAACCACTTCGACGGAATAACGAGGAAGTGTGTATTACAGCGAGGAGAGCATCCTTTTATCCGATTTCCGTAACAAGGCTGTTTCGGGCGCCGCAGGAAAGGAGCTCTTTAGGAAAAATGCGTTCGCGTTACGACCCTATAGAACTTTATTGCGTACTGTTTATGTGTGTAAGGTTTTTTTATGTAAATGAGGCAGCAGAGACATGGAAGCATCTTGATGTACAATAGTCAACATTAGGGTTACGAAAACTACGACTCAAGTCGTGAGAAATGAAATGACTGCCGGGAAATTGTATATTTTTTAGTAATATTGTACTGTATCAAGTAAATGATGTACATTTACTGTTGATTGGTGACACAGACTACTGCTGCATAATAATGCGGGTGATAAACCGTCAACTCCCCCTCCTCTCCTTCCTCTCCCTACCAATAAGTATATCACCTTCCTACTACTACTACACTGGTAAGTTAATCAAACAGCCGCCATTGGCGTCAATGCAATTATTTATTAATGTTCATAAAAACCAAACTGGAACAATTCTAAGAGCTGAAGCTATGAAATAACTAGTATTAATGCGCATCCAAACGCGAGTTCCAGTCATATTTTATATGACATTAGATGTGTATGAAAAAATCAACTAAAGTTTTATGTTCTATCTAAAACTTGATAAACGGGTTTTAAAAATGTCTAAGCACATCGACTTTGAAAAGTCCAGGTATAATTTTGTAAGGAATTGCAGATAACGGAAAAATTCTAATGTAGATTATAAAATGAATAAGATTTTGTTTTGTTCCCGAAACGTTGTTGAAGAACGAAAATTGTCCAATTTAAGGCATAACAAAGATAGATTAGACACTAAATAAGTTTTATTCCCGTTGTTCTCCGCAGTAATGGGACAGTGGCTCATAACAATGTTATTGTAAAGTTGTTAAAGGCTTTTATAGCAATGGATCGCGTGCGTGACTGTTCTGGTTAATTTATTATATGTCTTGATATTGTGTAATAGAAATAATACAAAAAAGTATACATTTACAATCCGATAACAAAGGCAATACTATTAAATGCATGGTAAATTATTCATAGCTATGTCAAACGTACTAAGTTATGTCTCTTTTTATGGCCAACTGCTGCAATAATTAAAAATAATGACCGTGCATCGTAACAATGAAAGACACAGTGAGGGAACCTAGAAAACTTAAAGTTATTCATAAGGCGTGTGAAATCTGTTTTCACAGCGTGACAACCAAGAGACCAACAATTAAACGTCGATGATGATAGTGGCCACAAAACTCACCGCGCAACTTGATTGCAGGTAACTGCAAGCTGCTCCAAGCGAATTTATAGAGGATATTAGTGACCCAGCAAGCCCGCCAACTTACAAACAAATAATATCAAATACGCAACTAACTCTTCTTTCATTTCCCAAAGAGAATCCGAAACATGATGACGAAAAGTTTATTCGACAACTTCGCCACTCGAAATCCAGTTACGTCGACTCGGACTTGAGAGACACACTACTGAATTATTTATGCGAAACACGAACTACCGGGATTACATTATTAAGTCAGCCGTGGACATATGTACACTATTTAAGCGTTTGGTACCTCAAAGAGAAATTACCAGAGTTGTATCCTGTATATGAAACGCAGATATAAAGAATGTTAAATATTGAGAATTAGTTCGTAGAGAGAGAGGGTTATTGAAAGAGTAACAGTATTTTTTAACTGGAAAACATGAACTTGTCACATTACTAAAATATCTCGACTCAATATATCGCTCAATCAACAAGTGTATAGGAACGTATTAAATATATAAAAAAGATGTCATCAGTCAGTATGCTGACGAAGAAAGATCACACATGATAATGTAATAAAAAGAATACAGCATGATTATGAAAATAACAATTATTATTCAAATGTACAATAGCGTGCCAATAAAATGCCTTGAATAAAAATAATATGTTGCACGAATTTCATAACCAATTTATTTTACACTACAGAGATTTATCATTTTATCAACTTTGTGAATTATAATACCTATATTTAATTACTTACTTAAGAAAAGTCTGAATTATGTTTTTTGTATCAAACATTAACTGGTACGACTTAGATAATACTCTATTACATTTAGAACGTACAAATAAATAGGACGAACGGGAAAAATATGTAAGATGATTAGGATAAATATATAAGACGAATAGGATAAAGAACATACAGAACAAAGAGGATAACAATTACTCACTATTTCCAATACTTACTGCAACATCATTATCAAGCGAGATCTTGTATACTACATTGTTTTATTATTGTTATATCATCATTAATTCACCCTCTCATTCTGAGAGGAGGCCTGTCTTTCAACAGTGTAATGCTAAAAATGTTAAGCGAAAAAAAATTGTCACGCCAGGTCTCCTAAGGGCTAGACAGAGAATAGTAAGTGCGAGATATATCTTTACAGATTTGCCCTGGTTCTTCCACATTCATTATTCTCTTCATACGTGCACGCCAACATCGGAGACTACGAACTCACCATCAGTCAATACTCGACTTATTTGGCCAAGATAGATGAGAGTGATAGACAGAGATGGTGATATATCGCTTTAAATTTGAAACGAGATCCGTAGCGCTCCTTGTTACGAGAACCGTGTATTTCTTTGTTTCAATCAAATAGTAATTACATTCGCCTGCACATTCGCCATTCATCTAAAGCGTAGCAGAGCACGTAACTCAAGATTAGACGCCGGGCGCCGCGCCAGACAGCACATTACTGTCGCTTTATTAACATTAGTATTTACTGCCGCCGGCTGACGGCAGTTTATATATAACAGTTTCTACAACTATTACCATAAGCGTTCCCGGATACTGTCCATACTTATAACTGTAACGTTTTCTTTTTACAACTTTGTGTCGAAGTCAGCGATACTTTTAGAATAAATAACATACTTTATAATAATAAGTTATAAAAGTGCGTTTTAAATTTAAATATCACTTGCTAACGGTGAAGGAGAACATCGTGAGGAAACCTGCACACCTTAGAATTTATAAAAAAAAAAATATTTTCTAGGGTGTGTGAAGTCTGATGGCACCCCTTTTTTCTTTCTACCATCGGATACGGATCTACTTTCGAAATAAACGGTTTAGGGCATGGCCTAATGCGGCTAAGTAGACTTTACACGACTTAGAGTATGTTACGGAGGATCCTAAGAGGTGTGGATTTCCTCACGATGTTTTCTTCGCCGTTTTAACAAGCGATATTCAATTTAAGTGTACATTTTTATTAAGAGGTACGCGCCAAGATTTGAATGGGACCTCTGGAATGAAGACCAAGTTCTAAGCTGCTAGTATTATACGTATTATTGTTATAAAATATGGTTCTAATAATTAAGAAAAATCACAATAAGCGTACGTTTCTAGTAGCGACTCGGAGTCTGGATCTGTGTGGATAAAACGTGGGAGTGTATTACACCCCACTGCCTACCCCTTCGCGAATTACAGGCGTGATGTTACGTTTATTAACGTACTTAACGCTTTTACTAGTAGTTCTTATGGGTTTTAAGATAAGTACAAGATCCTTAAAAACTGAACTCCGGTCATTGGTACCGCGGCTTATGATTCAAAACCGGTACCCAAATTATCAAACCCAAAAAACACCAAGTATTATTTTTTGTTAACCGAAACCTTACTGATGAATTATGACTAGGTATTCCAGTAAGTAGTACGTACCCCTTTATTTTGTACATATACAGTATACGAAAATTAAATAAAATTTGAAAAATTTGTTTCATTAATAAGGCTTATTTTACACATCTAATCATAGTACGTGTTTATTATCTTAAATAACATAAAAAATGCTGGGTACAAGTAATAAATCTTAAAGAAGAAAATTATATTCGAATACCACAAGCAGGATTCTTACACTAAACGTAAATTCAAAAAAAGAACGCGGCCATGTTTGAATCAGTAGAAGGCACTTTCTTCAAATCCGGGCGCGGTGTACTTTGTATGCGGTCCGTTACAACGACCTCTTCCTCCGGACTGGTTTTAGAGAAATGCCCACCCCACCGCCAAAGATGCTCCCATATCGACATTGACCGTCGCGCCTGAAGGACACTTTCTTCTGTAATTGTAAGTACAATATCAAATATTTCACATTGTGGCAAGTGTTAGAAAGTTATGTGGGCTACTAACCGTGAAAGTATCGCTTGTGGTGCAATGACCGACCTGCTGTCGCTTAGTTTGTTAATTTCTAGCTTATTTTTTGTACTCGTAAACAAATATTCCCATAATTTTTATTGTAATACGTGTAATTTTTGCGTAATACCAGTATTCCGGGTAGGTATTCATTATCAGATTTGATTGAAGTTTATTATTTATATTTGAAGTACGTATACTTAATTACAATCAGGTCTGGCTATGACGTTAGCTGTTTACATTTACTTTTTGTTAGATACATTTTTGTATGAGTATGCTGCATATAATTCCTAATTAAATATGTTTATGTTAATCTTAACATCACTTGTTAGTTTTAAGTTACTTCCATATTTTTTTGTTTAAACATAAAATGATACGCATAAAACAATATATAAAATAAATCTAGATGATAGCTTATAATATCATACGTATAAATTAAATATTTGTTTCCACAAAAAAGAAAAACACATTTAGTTTATTCATAGGTATTATTGTTGTTATATCATCGCTCTAGAGCCCCGACAGGTTAGGTAATGAGCACCCAGATATTTCTATAATTATTCATCCTTATTCCTTACATACAAATAAAATAAAAAAGCAAGTTTTCATTGATATTAAAATATGTAAATGTCTGTTTTGAATTTTAAAAAGTTTTCGTTGTTTGTCAATCAAATTGAAACGCATTGTTTGCTTGGAAACTCCGTTTCAATTGTTATAAATAAAATATAAGACAAATGGAACTGAAACGGGCTGCATAGCTCGCACTTCCTACAACGATGACACAGAGGCTAGCGCAAGTGATCCTTCTCACGACGATTAACTGGTGTTATGTTCTATTTGGTATAAGGATAACCAGATAAATCAGCATCTGCATAGAAATTATGCTATTAAGTCATTTTAGTGTCCATTTGTCTTTTAACTTATATGTACAATACATGTTTATTTTGTATGTTTAGTTCTTTGTCTCGGTGTATGACAAATATATGTATATATATACATATATACTTACACGTATTAATGAAGTTATTATTATTTATATTGTTGGTCAAGTGGTTGCTTAAATACGCGATTACGGACCTAGAAGTTCTGGATTCGATCCCCGGGTCGGGTTTTTCTAACTTGAAATTCACAGTAGTGGTTTGGAGTCTGGATTTTGTGTCCAGAATTGACTCACTTCCTATTGCGTAGTGAGACATAAACAGTACTGGTGAAATATGAAAGTGTACTACTACACTCTTCTGCCTAACTCTTTGGGGAATACAGGCGTGATGTTACGAAGACTTAAACAAATGAACAACTATATAAAAGATGTAATATTTATTTTAGTGTTTATACCTGGTCTTTATATTTTAATTCAAACTGTAATTTCCTTATATGATTTCATAAGTAGATAATATCTATTTGGCAAAAATTGCACGTTTTTTCTCTGTTTTTTATAGAAATCCGGATATGAATTATAAAGATAACGAACGCAGTGTATTTGTTAATTATTAAAAATATTATTAACTTTGATCTATATTTATTGTTTAATATATAAATGGTAACATCACGCCTGTAATCCTAGAAGGGGTCTCCAGAGGAGTTTAGTACACCCCCACGTTTCACTCACGCACACAATGGAATAGACGGTGAGCCTATTGCCATACACCGGGAACACATCCAGACTCGGAGTCACTACTAGAAATTCTAAATTAGAAAAATTCATTAGTACCCGACCCGGAATTTGAATCCAAGACCTCCTAATTGCCGCCTGCAACCGCTCAAGCAATGAGACAGTAATATTTAATATATTATCGCATTGAATTGCTCTCTACAGATCAAAATGCGTACTTGGCTGCTATGTGTGTGCGCGCTGGCGGTGGCGGTGTGCGGCGCCGCCCAGCAGTTCCACAACCGCTATGACAACTTCAACGCAGACTCCATCATCCAGAACGAACGGATCCTGCTGGCGTATTACAAGTGCGTCATGGAAAAGGGCCCGTGCACGAAGGATGGGAAGAATTTCAAGAGTAAGAACTTCATTTAATTCCATTGAGGGTTTCTTCCCTTAACGTTGCTATAATTAACATAGCCCTCCACATTAATTAATAGTGATATATGTAGTGTGCTATGCAAAGTTTTTCCTAGTTTGAGTCCTGTTCGGGCAGATGCTTGAACCATAGTATTTTAGTTGCATCTTCGGTTTGGATATTTGTACATTTATCTGCATACATGTAACCCCCATCTAAGGGAATCTATTATCTAGGGAGTAAATATTATTTAAGGTCTATGTCCATTTACGTGGCAACTTTAAGTTTTCATATAAATTTACATATTATATTAGTTTGGACCATAAGTATTGTATTATACATTTTTAAAGAATTGACCCATTTCAGACTAGCTATGAAACGCATGCAATTTGTAGTGAATTATACACCCAACATCACGCCTGTAATTGCCGATGGGGTAGGTAGAGGAGTGTAATACACTCCCAATTATTAGGAGTGTAGTACACTGGGAGAGAAAGATGTAAATTTATTTTTAATTGCAGGATTGTTGCCTGAAACGATACAAACCGCGTGCGGCAGATGTTCGACAAAACAGAAACTCGTGGTCCGTAAGCTGCTGCTCGGCATCAGGGCAAAGAGCGAACCTCGTTTCTTGGAGCTACTCGACAAATATGACCCTACGCAGCTAAATCGGGATGCCCTCTATAGTTTCTTAGTCACCGGCAATTAGGTATAATAAAAAGATCAAATGAGGGCGCTGTATTTATTGATGTTAAATTATTAATTCAAAATTTTCCGTTACAAGTCTTGTAACAATAGTGTGACTGAATACAATTTTAGTTTAGTGACAAGTTTCGTGTCCAGTTCGATTATCAATCATCATCATCATCATCAGCCTATAGCTGTCCACTGCTGAACATAGGACTCCCCTAGAGCGCGCCACGTTGTTCGGTTATAAATGATTACAAATGTTAATGCTTAATTTTATAGTTATAAATGTGCTTGACAAAGGTACCAAAGGTACTTGGTTCGTATCCCAACAGTGGAATTGTAATGGGTTCAAAAAATATATATATTGGCGAGATCGTATATTTTTGTATTATAAAGTATATATCAAAAGGATTAATATAGATAAAAATTATATTAAAAAGATATAGAGTTTTAAATATACCTGAAATGTTGAATTGTGTACATTGATTATCATCTACATGTAACTTATTAAATGTGACATGAAATGTATTCGTGGTTTCATTAAAGATGCCAGTTATTGCCATTAATTTACGTTTAAGATTTTTCTAAGATTCCATCCAATTGATTGAGCTGATCACGGGTGTATAAAGCACTAACAGGTTAATATCTATGCAAGGACAGTGGCTACCGCACTAACAATTAACACATGTTTTGCCTTCCTTTCCGAGAATCAAGATAAGCGCTTGGTCTACTTCCTATATATAAGCGCGTTTAGTTTCTTGTTCAGACTACTGTTTTGGTCTTCACTGAGAACACATCTAATCCATCATGAAGCTAGCGCTGCTCGTCCTGTGCGTTGTCGCCGCGGCGTGCGCTCAAGATAAATACGATTCCTCTTACGACGATTTCAACTTCGCAGAAGTCTTGGAAAATGAAAGATTGTTGAATTCTTACGTGAAGTGTCTCGTTGGTAAGGGACCCTGCACGCCTGAAGCGAAGAGCCTTAAGGGTAAACATTTTTTGTTATATTACTATTGTTTTATTCATTCGTAGTGACTCAGAGTCTGGATCTGTGCCCGGGGTATGGAAATAGGCTCACAATCTAGTTCATGATTCAACATAAACGTAACTGGTGCAATGTGGGAGTGTACTATACTCCTCTGCCTACCCCTCCGGGGACTAATGGCGGTATGTTACGTTTATTTTTACTTCCTTTTACTTCCATCTAACATACAAAGCACTTAATACTATATAAAAAATATATTATTAAGTTGCTGCTGTAGGTACTTAGTTATAGTATACAACAATCGTTTCAGTTATTAAAAAACATTAATGAAAATGCAATTTTTGCGGCTTAAAAGACATGTATTACAATTTCAATAAAAGTTATGTTGACTACAAATAAAATAAAGTTTAGTTTTCTTGACTTAAAATAATACAAATACTTAACTTGCTTTGTAACTAAATCTTATTTGTGGCTGTATCTATTTATTTTCTTTAATATTATTCTTATATTCTTTTAAAGCTCGACGAAATGTTTCAAAGCATACGATCTCTTTGGGGTGATATTGTGTAGCGATCTGCCACACAGCATTGAACATGTCTACATTGACATTTTCCCCATCAAGTTTAAATACTTTTTTAATAATATCTGGCTCTCGTTTTGCATACATATCATGAGGACTTATACCTAGTGATGTAAAGATACTCGGGCAAAGGCAAGCTTTTGCATCACACTCAAACGGTAAATTCATCATATTGTCAACTTTTTCTACATCTGAATATTTCTCTGAATTCAATTCAGCCGTATTACAGTCGGCTTGTTCCGGCGTTACTATTTCCATATAAGTAGTGGTAAAATTGGTATGTTCTGATAAAATGTCGTAAGCTTTTGGAAGAGTCGGTAATGGCTCCTTATAGTTAATAATATCAATAAAAATCTTATAATCGACATTTGCGTTACGGGTTGCATCCCACATACATAAAAGCGGTTCTAATAACTTGGGAATGATTCTTATATGTTTAGACTTACAAGAAATATAAATAAGATGTTTTGGTAACCAACCGTTCTGACTACTATCTAAATACTTTAACTCGAGATAGAACTTAGAAAAAAATGTTCCATTATACCTTTTTGATAGACATTTACGTAAAGTGTTCAAGTGAGCCAAACACTTTTTTAATACGTCTTTTTGCAAATTTAATTTAGAATTTGTCATACACCCAAGAATATTATCTTTCGTTTCTACTACACCAAAGACATATCCTTCTGGTACACGATCTATATTATTATTTGGTGTTAAGCATTTACTTAGTTCTGAGCAATTTCTGTGCCGACAATTTACTTGTCTTATATGAAGTGGTTTCTTTAAAGAAGTTCCTAATTCTATCGTATCATCTGTCAAGCAACATTTTGCAAATTGTCCGCTTTTTCCAGTTTTTTCTTTTTTACCATGGATTACGTTCAAATTTGATGCGCAGTCGTTGAGCCCAAACTTATGTCGTGGGTCCGTTGATGACAAAACATCTTTTGGAACATTCGGCAGTATGACATCGTACACATTATCAACACGTATAGTTTTTTTTCCAAATGTTATATTATTAATGTCAAGATTAGGTGGCGATTCTAACATTCGGTTCGGTCCCTTTCCAACTTCGTTATTCCAATAAGACTTATAGACGGTACATTTTAAATCTTCAACTAAAGTCTGGAACTTTGTCTTGACTGGAGGGTTTATTAAAGGTGCACCTTCAGTAAAAGGACCTGCATTTCGCATATCTTTAGTTTCTGGGCGTCGTAACAACTTACATTGCGGCAAACGAAAATATTTTTTTTCGAAATCGTCAATGACTTCAGGGGCCAAATAATTATTAAAGCAATCCGCTACACATACCTCAGGCTGTAAACTTCTTATGCCTGCTGCATAAATGGCTGGGAACCTGTCTACGTACATGCCAATATTACCTTTACCATCTATATTTTTTACATCTATCTGAGCCATTGTATTTTATTAGTTTTATATCCGTATTATGTGTAATAAAACTGTAACATGCGAATTATAACTATAATTATATTGTTAACCACAATATCCTTAAAATAGTGTAGGGAACAATATACATGTCTCTGAAATCACCAAATCATACGCAAAATGACAATGTAAATCATGTCAAAAATAATGATATGCCACATTTATTTCTTATTTACTCATTATGGTCTGTTAAGTGAACGGATGTTACTTGTTTCTTGGTTGTGCCTTGTAGTTTGTAACAGTCTTTAATAAAATTATGAGAAATCATCACTGAATTATGAAAATGTTAATAGCAAGGGCTGAAATTTTAGCAATATTTTATGTTTATTTGAACTAGGATCGTAAAGAACCTGAATTGTGGATTTCCACGAATCTAAATGTAGGGACATGAATATTAAAAAAGCATATTTATTTTTAAATCTGTATTAAATTTCAAATTACATTTTTTTGTATTTGTTATTCATCCTACTTCAAACTAACAAACATGTGTAATTATATGTATGAAATCTCTTTTGTGGTTGTTTCAGATAATATTCCAGAAATTTTAGAAACGGTTTGCGCCAAATGCACTGATAAGCAGAAGGAAAAGGGTAAAGAAGCTGCTAACGAAATAAAGACAAAACACCCAAAAGTTTGGGATGAACTGGTCTCCACATACGACCCCACTGGCAAATACCAGGAGGCTTTTAAAGATTTCCTGGCGCGTTAGATATTATAAGATTGTATCACATCTTATACCAAAGCACATTCAAAATTCAGTTTTGATTAATAAAAAGCATAATACTTATTTTTTGTTTAATTATTCGTAGTAATTAAATTTTATGAAGCAGAATGAATCTAACTTCTAATAAACTAAATTCCTATTAAATATCATTATTTAGTAGTGTTATTTTTGTTATTGCCATCGTTTCTCGATTTAAGGGCTTGACGAAACGTTTCATAGCAAACCCAACCTTGCGAATGATGTTTTGTAGCGTCATCCCAAACTGCATTAAATTCTTC
>DWMG01001746.1:0-14536 GCA_018244855.1 Elbella merops | reverse complement strand
AATATTTACGAATAGTAAATAATATTAATCAAAAAATTCATTTTAAATCACTACTAAATATAATTTATTACCACATAATTGTATATATATTTCGCACTTGTAAGAAATTAGAACACGTATTGCTCTTTTTCGAACTTACTGAGCGGTGTAGCGGGCACCCGCAACTGGTTACTTTTGTGTTACGGTGAAGTGCCCGCATCTTAAAATTTCTCATCATTTTTTCATTACTTACGCGCCTAAAGAAGCATAACTCCAAAATATGTTGCTTACAACTACTTACATTGTATTTATCTAAATTTTCTCTTAGAGTATAAAATAATCATTCACATTAAATCTCTTTCATTACAAAGGTTGAAATATCAGATTGTTTTCCAGATAACAATTTTTAATGGGGAACTCCTGTGTTCACTTTGTAATGAAATAACAATAAGAGAAACAAATAAAGCCTAATACGTAATAGTTAATTTACCTGTATCCGGTCCACCAAGTCGAGGGTCACCTGTGCACCCTGATCGAAGCGTTTAGTTTTGGACATATTCACCACTTGGGGCCACGCGTCCTTCACAGATTCGAGGGTCACAGGATCCGAGGGTTTCTTCCTGAGATGTTTTGTGGAGATAAATAGTTTAAACTATATTCTTTATTATACATGCACCTTTTGGGTATTTGCAGACGGCAAGGAGGAACTTTAAGGTTTGCATATAATATTTTTGTTTCCATGTACATAAGATCGCAATGTAATATTGTCCAAAATTTGCAACCCTCTGAAGAGTATTTACTCTTTGAAGGTTTAAACGCATTATACGTTTTACTTTTAAAATTGACAATGCTTTCACCTAAATATCTTCCAATAAATATTTATTCACCATACGATATATATTTTTTAAGGCGGCTACATTTTCATATATAATATTTACCTCAGGGGGGCTGCAATGGACCTGACCAAGTGCGTCTTAGTTCCGAAACCCAGGGTGGAGTCTATGATGAGGGCAGTGTCCGTGAAGGACTCGTGGACCATGTATGCCTTAAGGTAAATAAAGAGTAATGTTTTAATATTCCATCACACCAGATAATTCCCAAGAGATTAAGCAGAGAGCACCAGGTGCCAATTTTTTTTAACCGGTTCCTATGTACATTTTTGGATTTTAAATTAATTATCTGAAATTTTCTGAATTCAAGTGATTAAAAGTTGCAAAGGTAAATAAAAAATCAATTAAAACAGCACCTACGACCAGATATGTTATACTTACATATATTATATTCTTGGTATAACATACACCATGACAAGCGAAAATGAGCAAGTCTAGGAATTTGTAGGGACGATGCCACTATGGTCTTAACTAAAACATTTACCTAGTATGAGAAGCATCATGTCATAAAATTCAAGAACACATGTACTAAAAGTGTTTTTACGCGGTACTGTTATCTTTTGGCACATTTATCTTCATTTACTTTTATTTTTGTTGTTGATAGCTTTAATAAGTATTACATATCTCATGCACTTGGTTTTACCCATTTATTAACAATTACTATTATTATATTATCAAGCCAGGGGACCCATAATGCTCGGTTTTAATGCCAGGTTCCCGATTAATAAACATATCAAGAATTGTATACTTATCTACATACAATTATTTACATAAATTACTACATAAAATTCTTCTAGTATTGGGACGGAGCCATCTGCAGCATAATTACAACTGAATATACAGGTAGTTTATATAATAGTCATAAGTTTTTATTTGTATTCACCCTAGATTTTCATCTCATTTTATCAATGTACATAATTATGTAAATGGCGGCGAAAATCAGTTGAGCTCTGTTTATTACTTTCTACTTAAAAACTGTCAATATTTTTATCAACAGAAGAGGTTTTCAAGGCGGGCGTGATCATGGGACAGCGGAGCAAGCGCCATACCGCCATCTCTCGTGACATCCTGGCATCCTGGCATGGGGTCGGGGATGTATTCTTTCTCCGCCCCGACACCGATTAAAGGATATTAAATAAATATGACAAAATATCTGCTATCTATATATAATAGAAATAAAGGAGATTATAGTTCATAATACGACAAATAAGATAACGAGGGCACGATAGAATAGAAATATATTAATGTTACATGAACTTATCTATTTAGGTGATAAGAAACAATATGATGTAGGTTTATTGTTTTAGCGAAATTTTAAAATGTACATACCTACGGACTATGTCATGTGATAGATTATATAGCAATATTTTAAAAGTTCTGATATTTTTTTGCAAATACATAAGATAATACGACAGTTGCAGTAACTCCATCATGGATTTTTTGTCGCTACGGCAACACTTCGGAATATAGTGTTGCAATACGAAGGATCATGTAGACACAATAAAAATATTAATTAACATAAAAACAAAAGGGAAAATTATATTCAAACAAGTTTAGCCTCAATGTTTCACGGGCTAATTAGTCATGATAATGACTCAATGATTGATAGAACCATTGCTCTTTGGAATTTAATAAACAGATAAAACATAACATTCCTCTTTTTGCATTTGAATCTTTCTCGCCTCTAGAAGTGGAGTCAGCTTTATGGTTTGACAGTTAACCCCGCCAAAACTCAAGTCATAATTATTGGAAGTCCTAGGTACATCGCGAGAGTTAATGAGCCAACTGCCGTGCATCGTATTATTTTTTTCCACCCATTACAATTCCACTGTTGGAGTACGGGTCTCCTCTCTTATTGAGAGGGTTAAGGCCATAGTCTGCCACGCTGGCCAAGTGCGGATTGGCAGACTTCATACACCTTAGAAAATATTTTTTTTTTGTTGTTTCACGATGTTTTGTCCCACGATGTTTTCCTTCACCGTTAGCAAGTGATATTTAAATTTTAAAAGCACTTTTGTAAAGAGGTGCGCGCCATGGGGCATCGTATTTCAAGGTATGCCAGATCCCATTTAATGATAAAGTAAATAATCTTGATCTCATGATGGATAAATGTTTTTCTTGGGGACCTCAACTCGGCCAAGTTAGTTGTAAAATGTTTGCCCCGTATCAGATTTCTGCTATTATTGACTCCTAAACAAAGGTTGTGTTGGTAGAGATCGCTTGTTAGCTATAAGACCGCCTTTTGTGAGCCCTCGAAAATCTGTACTGTATATGTAGTATTGTCTTGTGTACAATAAAAAATATTTGTATTGTATTGTATTGCATCGGAGTTTAATGTTAGAATGTATGTTTTATCCCTAGTACCTTACAACTTTCTTCTATACTAACATTCGTAATTTTTCCAATGTGTATTTTATTTGAACAGCCATAACCCATCCTGAATGTCAAGGAAAAATGCATAATGTTTCAAATATGAATAATCTAAATAGCCATATCGAATTACTGTTCAAGAATTGAGAAAAGACTGGACCACATAGATATTTTTACTAATGAAACATTAATATTATCAAACTTACCACAACGGGAGCAATGAGTTCGGGTTTCATGGCTTGGAACAACTCTGGGGGCAGGATATCTTCAGTAAGACGAGATGCGGCCGTGGGTACTATGGTGTTCACAAGAATGTTGTACTTGGAACCCTCAATGGCTAATGTGTTCATGAAGCCGATGAGACCCATCTTGGCAGCACTGTATGACAGAGGTTTAATTATTGTTACATATATCGTGACCCGTTTGCTCGTTTGCCCACTATTCTATAAAAAAAAAAACACCAGGTCGCCTATTAAGTAGGCAGGAAGCACTAGCTGACAAATATTTCTATCCTTACAGACCTGATATGCTCCTCTCACCATCATAACTCTCTTTGTACACTCACACTACTCAAATTCAAACAAATTGTGACAAATCCAATATTGCGAAGTTTTAATTTCTTTATCGGAATTACTCAGTTTTGTACAATTCAATAGTATTGTATAGTTCCTGCACCTGTAATTAGCCTGGCCAAAGTTGCCAAAGAGGCCTGAGTTGCTTGATGTCATGATGATACGACCGAACTTCTGCTTTTTGAAGGTCTCCCATGCTGCATGTGTTGTTTTGAATGCTCCTTTTACATGCACTGCTTGAATGAGATCCCAGTCCTGATAAAACATGAAAATATGCGTGATAATGGGTCAAAGATACATATTTAGAAACACCTATATTCTAAACGTAACTTCACGCCTGTAATCCCCGAAGAGGTAAGCAAAGGAATGCAGAACACTCCAATGTTTCACCGGTTACGTTTACGTCCCACTATGGAATAGGTGGTGAGCCTATTACCATGCATCGGGCACATATCCAAACTCCGAACCACTACTAGAAAATCTAAATTAGAAAATTTTTGTAGTGTTCCCCTGGAATCGAACCGGGGACCTCCCGATCGGCAGTCGCACTTGCAACCAACACGACCAACGAGGCAGTCGACCTATATTCTAATTCTTGTTATTCTGCATGTTCTCTAAGCTTATTAATACTTCTTTATGCTCATTTCACATGTATGTATGATCTGTACATGAACTTCACAAAAATATTTGACCTCTTGATGCTTTAACATCTTATCTAATTCTAAGTAGTAATAATAATAGATACATAGTGCATAACTAATTCATACCAATACAAATATGCTGCCAAAATAATCATTATAGACAATGGCAATAAAGGTTACAAAGTAGAGAATACGTACCTGTTCAGACATTTTTTGGAAGCTCTTATCGCGCAAAATACCAGCATTATTGATAAGGATATCAACTCGCCCATAATTATCAAGAGCTGTTTTGATAATCTTCTCGCCCTCTACTACTGAATTGTAATCGGCGACAGCTTCTCCTCCTAAAACATCATCTTACCTTCAGAATCCAGGCTTGTTCCTATATTATTATATCATCATGCCAGGACATTACGATGTAAGCAGAGAGCGCCAATTGAATACGCACCCACGCACGTACATATATAATATGTATATAAAACTTTCTACCTACTATGCTCCCAGGAAACTTTCTTAACCTCTCCTACATACATTAGAATTATCATACATGTTTGTGGATTTAAGAAACATTTGATCTTAGACAATTATAATTTAATCGATTTAGGTACACCAAGGCCTCACCGAACTCTATCTTACACACTAATTTTAAAAGTCTGCTTCATTACTCTACTGTCATTCATTCTTTCTAGATGATCAAATCAATCTCACGAAATCTCATCACAGTAGGGGCGGCGGCAATTAAAAATCACTTCATGTAATTAATGGAGGCTGCTTACTATTCATAATATTCTTGTATTAAAATATTTTATAATACATATTGCTTTATAATGGTTAAATAACAAAATATACAAATGAAGTAAGGAAAACGATTCCTATAATTATACCTAAGCTGAATGTATCTTGGTACAAATATGCTTATATCCTTCCTGCTTACCAACACACATACAAAAACCAAAGTAAACAGGGTAAAATTTGCCATGAAATGAGTAAACAGGAAAATCTCAGAATTACGAAGTTGGATGAAGTAAGGGGTTCCAACCACCATCTCGGGAGCCCAGGCCAACCTCACCTGCACGTGGTGCACCCTGCTATAACAGACGAGACTCTGGCGACCGGCTGATTGCGGTACAGCGCAGCCTAAATAGGCACGGCTAAATGCCCTGGCTGCCGACGGGCAGCAACGCCGGCGGTGCGAATAGCTGTGCCCTGTGATCTCCAACACGCGTGTCCAGCGTAGATATTACGGGCATAAACCCCCTTTTGGGGAGGCCTATGGCCAGTGGTAGACTAGATAGATATGCTGATGATGATGAAGGGCAAAGACAAGAAGAGAGAGAAAATTCAACATTAAAACATCACTGACAACCCAGTATGCAATTTTGATGGAATAAATGTAATGCCACCGCCAACCAGCAAAGTAAGGACCAGAAGTAGCATATGAAAACGTCAAAACTGAGAATGTCATTAACATAAGTAAAAATATCATAATATCTTACAAATTTAAATAAAGTGATGTATAATTCCATACAACTCACAATCTGCAATATGTACATATTGTCATTGTTTTCATGTAAGAACATATTTGCTATTAAAAAAACAAGATAAATTAGCCCTGAACTTTGGACATTGAAGTTTTGTTCATTTCATTTAGGAATTAATGATAACACATTTGAAAACAATATCATTGGAATTAAATAATTTTAATATTGAATTGAATACCAAAACAAACATATAATTATCACAATTTACTTGAAGGGATTTTTAAGGGATGTGTAGGAATGTGTGGAGATACATAAATTAAGGGAGGTATTCTGATCTAGAAATTGGACAAATTTAATGTTTTTTTTTTCATATTTTCAAAACTTTAATCCTTTAAGAATATGTCTTTAGGAGGATTTCACAAAATTTAAATTATTTTCAGAGAAATGGCTGTTTTGCTGACACAGCATCCAAACCATCTCGGCCAGAATGAATCAAACAAAAGACATTAGAGTATGTCTGTCTACCTGTGAGGTTGCCCTTAGCTTCAGAAACTCTAAATAACAAAATGGGTCTCTAAACTCTTTAATTTGGACTTTTGCGCCAAAACATATTCATTCTAGATCTCACATAATTGAAATTGCTACATTTATTGTTGCTCGCATATTCAATGAAGGCTACATTTCTCATTTAAAAATGATGATGCTTATGGGAATCAATGTTAATCGGGAAGCTTATTCTGCAAGCTGTGAAACGAGGCAATGCCTGGATTGACCACTCAGAGATACAAGCATCTAGTGCATCAAAGGAGATCAGAATTGCTCAATTGGAAGAGAGAAATGTGGTAAACGCTTATTCCGAAGTCAAGGATGGTCCAATTTATGCAGCAGGAATGGCAAATTAAACAAATGTAAGTAAAAAATATGACTTCATGACTTAGACTGCGAGAAACTCTAAGTGAAACTTTAAACTCTGTTACCTACGATTTCTCAAGTTCTACTGAACCGATTTACTTAAAATTTGGTATAAGTCTTCTTTATAGACTTCTTTATCACATGAAATATCCTCATCCCCAAATGTCAATGTTTACTATTTATTTTAATTCGGAAAACTCAGCAAGTGCCTTTTTTACGGCACTTCAAAAATGCCTTAAATTCGTGCCTCTAGACCAGAATATCCTCTTAATATCTGAAGTTTGAACTTCATGGCAATTGAACTATACCCATATTATATGTATAGAATTTTTGTTACTTCACATCATTAAAATAATATGATAATGTGGCTAACCTTTGTCCTTGATTTCTTTTACGACGGTATCGGCAAAGTTGGATTTTCCCGAACCATCTCGTCCTCCACCAAGGTCGTTTACCACAACCTTAGCCCCCCTCGAACCAAGGAGCAGGGCGTACGCCTTGCCAAGGCCGCCACCCGCACCCGTAACTACCGCTACACGACCATCAAACCTCAATTGATCCATCCTACACAACAAAAAAACAATAAATTAATAATAATGAGAAACGCACTCCGTATGGGACTGCAACCAACTGACAATTAAGCGAAGTTTTTATCAAACGAATTATATCAACACAATCTTTCACTTATCGGAGGACCCGGTATAGATATCAAAGTCCAACAACGACAAATAGGTATACACCTGTATTATATTGTTTTGTAATCCAAACGTGCAACCTTGCATGAAGTGACAATAACAATGGACAAAGTTTATTGATTATACATATAATTATATATTATGGTTAAGTTATCAACTGAAAGTCACTTCAAATAATTATTTCTAGAACAATGGATAACCAGCTAATTATTATGTCAAAATGTAAGCAACAATATTTAATTTATTTTTATTGTATTAAATACGAACTGTTGATACATTTAATTCACTTTGAACAAGGATTAATATAAAAAGTAAGTGCTTTGTTCATAATTTTTTGCAAAGAATATGTACTTGCACAATAAGTAAATATTTAGGTAAAATGTACTTCGTTCCGTGAAGTATTAACAGTTTCCAGTTTACACTATTTTAGAGCAGCAGTCCATTGTAATTCTTGTTTCAAATAAAAAACTGGGTCCTATTGTAGGGATGTATAAAAATTTTCTTTTATCGATCGATTTTCTTTTAAATCGATTATTATTATTTTTAAATCGACTTTTTCTTAACGATTTTTTAGTAAAATTAATCGATTTTTAGTAAATTGATTATTTAAATTAAGTGTTTAAATCGATTTTCAGAAACAGCTCGTATCTAAAGCGACAGATGAAAAAATCTTGCAGTAAGTTTCAATTTTATAAACAGCGCCATCTATGCGATGGATCTCGAATTAAGTTCATACGTAGACATTTGTGCTAATTATTATTATTTTATTGTTCAAACTTAAAGTTACCCAAAAGATTTGTATTTTACTTTACTTTTTGAGACTATATAAAGTAGTCGTTTAGTTTTTCTAATTTTCATTTTAAGTATTTTATGTTAAAACTAGTCAAATGTAATAGAAGACTGGGCATTTATGGCATTTTTTTTTTATTTGATTTATATTTTAGTTTTTGAGACAATAAGTTTGTAATTTTGTTGGGATGCTCATGATTTCATTTTTATTATAATAAATAAAACATATAATAGTAATAAAATTTGAAACAATAATGCTATTTGGTTTTCTAATTTTTTACCTTGAAATTTTAAAGGAACATTGTCTTTGATTTTTAGTTTGGAATTATTATTTTTCCCTAATAATATAATTTTATTTGATTTTAATGTGATAAATTGTTAATATGAATCTTTTAGATTTATTAATGGAACATGAAATGCATATAGTTGTAAACAATACAACGAAATTATTTCGCCGAAATCGATTAATTTCGGGTTAGAAAAAACGATTTTTATTTAATCGATTCTTTTCCATTAATCTCAATCCCTATTCTAATGTCGGTGACTGTCACTGTCCTAGAACGTAGGAAGTTGTTCTTATAGATATTATATTTAAAGAGGTAAAGACATACGTATGCCTGTAAGCAGCAACGTCCGTCAGTTTAGAAAGAGAGAAACAATGGTGTTAACTATCTCTCTCTATCACATTACTGACGCAACACACGCTAGCGCTTAACTGTGTATACGCGAGTAGAAACAGACAGAGACTTGACCTCATTTTCTTTCTTTTTTTTCCGATGCGCACATTATAAGCTGGCTCCCCTATGTTTTATATATATGGGTCAATCTCATCTCATTGGATGCGAGCAGCCGGATGTATACCATAGATCAACAATGATTACTATTATTTTTATTTAATATCGCCCTTCTGAAGCTAACAAATATTTGAATATTAGAAAACAAAACGAAACAGCGAACTTTTTGAAAACCTATGAATTTTGATGGCTATAAGTTCTGTGTTATTGTTGGGTTTGTGTAAAATAAATTAAAATGAGATTGAAATGAATGTGGAATGGATACAATTAATAAAGATTATTTAATTACTATTTACAATATATTTGAACTTATTCTTAGAACACAACATATGTATAACAACACATGTTACTAATAATAATATCAAGATTCATTACGATGGCTCTTTTTGACGTATTTTACACTTAATGGACAACTTGCTAAATATAGAAGTATGAATCGAAATATAGTAGAATCACAACCTATGGTTTAATATCAACAATATCTCATACAATATAATAATGAAAAAACAAATAGATTAAATGAAAATGTATTCCAACATATTATTACAAAACTATATATATAAATATGTGAGGCCAATAAAGCAGAATCCAAGGTTAGAAGTTGCATTGTAAATGTCGACCATAAACATAATCTTGTCATTGACATGATCTAACGGTCGTGTTCAATTTGTTTTGAAAGCAAGGATTATAAATTTTATTTAGTTTAGGGATTTTGTGATAAAAAACCATAATAATATAACGAAGTAAGATTTAGTGCATATCTAAATATAGGAATGTGGCGACGAAACGCTGCAGTGAAACAATATGACATCAAATTATGTTACTAATGACCCCCTAGCTGGTAAAATTACATGCTATAAATATTATCGTTAGTTAACGAACTTGTATTAAATATTAAGGAATGTTTTTTCAGCTATATATAACGAAGGACAATGGCGTCTAAATAGGATATCACCGATGCACAATTTACTGCGGAATGAAGTAAAATTTAAACAGTATTCATCAAAAATTCGACAGTCAATCGTTAGTACGATCGCAGCGAACTCCACAATTAAATTCACTGTAGTTATAAATGACTTGCCGCATTTAAAGTATTCGGAAGAAGATCCTAATGGATTAATGGTATGTTTGTAATTTGATTCATAGCAAATTATGCATAACAACATTAATCAAAGAAACAAGTTTTGGTTAATGGTTTTGGCTATTGGTTCTGCTACAGATGTGACCAGCCATATAATTATATAGTATAGTCTAATATATAAATCAAAATGGCAAATGATCAATGTTATAACATTAATTCATTATCTACAGTGTTTTAGTCCATTGCTAAATATAAGCCTCCCTGAAAGAATTATCCTCATAATTCCCAGTCTGGGCCTGTGTGTTGATTTTTGCAGACTATTCCTGACAAATGCTTTGCTGCTTATCGGTGGAACCATTATTTAGTTGTATCATATCTATAGATGGAGATATTAAACTTTATTTACTTGGTTCCAGATAACTGTATCTTCCACTCAAAATGGCACTAATACGAAAGCAGCCTATGTAGCAGTTTTCCTGTCTTGGGGATTCAATATAGACATAGATGGAACAACACATTTACCCTATATGTTGGATCGTGGAGAACAGAGGATAGGCAAAGCTGTGAAGACTTCACTTCAAACTATATTTGACTGTAATATAAAGCAATTTTCTTTCACACAGGTAGAGTGTAAAATAGAATAAGATTTTTAAATTTATTCTTACTGCTATGTTACAGTGGTCATACAATCTCTACAATATCATATTAAATAGAATACATTATTTATGTCTTGAGTTACATGTAGACAGTGTCCAAAATACAAAATTTTTGCTGTCTTTTTCAAAACAAAAAATTCTTGTTGTCATACACTTAGTGCACTACATGATATATAATGTAAAACGTAACTTCACGCCTGTAATCCCCGAAGAGATAGGAAGAGGAATGCAGAACACTCCCACGTTTCACCAGTTACATTTATGTCCCACTATATAATAGGTGATGAGCATATCGCCATGCATTGGGCACATATCGAAAATCTGAACCACTACTAGAAAATCTACATTCGAAAATTTTGTAGTGTTCGACCCAGAAATCGAACCTGGGGCCTCCCGATTGGCAGTCGCACTTGCTACCAACACGACCAATGAGACAGGCATATATAATGGTATCTCTAACAAAAACCATTCCCACATTGACATTGCTAAACAATAATAGTCCTGTTAAGGTACTAATTGAATGTTGAATTAAATGACATAACAGACCTGTTTTAAGGTGGTTTCAGATACTATAAGTGGCTAGTTGATACTGCTGCCTGCTCATTTAATTGATATTTTCTTTTTAAATAAGGATATATAAATGCCATAATAACTTAGCCATAATTATGAGCTTCTGAAAAACTGATGTAATTTTTATAATTTCAGCAACAATTGTTACAATTTGGCTTTAATTTTGTTGAGAATGACACATCAAGAAGTACGGATGCTATGACACTTGCATACAAAACACCACAAGTTGATTTCAAAAATAAATTAACATTGACCTTTGAAGTTGGAGATATTCATACTATTTGGGATGGGTTTGTTCATTTTAATCATTTTTTGAGTCTTAAATATTAATTATTCAGTTATAATATATTTCACATAAATATAAATAATTTTTTTGTAATATGTTTACCATTTTCAGATTAAAGGACGAGATTAACAAAGAATCGGAACGAGTCATGTTTGCATATCAGATTCTGCAGAATCAAATATATTATATGATGCAGTTAGATGTTACAATATTTGAATTATGTGAGGTGACATTACCAAAAGCAGAAGTCAAGAACACTGGTGTTGTTAAGATGAAAACACCTGAGATTGTAAACTGTGTTTTTACAGTACTGAATAGAATAAATTCTATTCATGAAATGTCCAACATAAGTGAAAGTTCTGTTGAAAATTTAAATTAAAATGTTTTTTTAAACATCTTGTTTGATTTTGTAACAATAGAAACTAAACTTTGTATGTCCTTTTGTTTAATTTCAGTTTATTTACCACTTTTTAATATTTCATTGATCAATCAAATTCAATCTTGCTAAGGTTTTGACTACTTCATTATTTAGACATCATATATTAGACATACTTATTATAAGCCTTATCATAAATTATGTTATCTATGATGTACTTTGTCTCTTTCTATTGTATTCAGTTTAAAATAAGTGGAAATGAAACAAAAAACAGAACAACTACATCATGAAGTAAGTCAAAGGACGCCACAATGGAGTTTAGTGATGGGTCATAAATTATAATGGTAACCAGATTAAGCTGAACAAAATTCCTTTTTCCTACTAATATTCGATCTATGCCTGTATGTTATTTAATAGTACATACATTTTCTTACAAACAAACTGATGTCCAATGATGTTATTATACTTTTATTGAAATTATAAGATCTACAGTTTTTAGATTATGTGTAACCTCATTAACAGAAACATAAATATAAGTACAGATAGACATAGGGAACAGGTTTAAAATATGTTTCGATAAGGGGTTGACGACTCGGGGCATATTTTAAGGCAATTTGACTTGTATAGGTACAGGGAAAAAATAAATAGGTCAAAATTTTTAAACATTTACTTTCATGAATTATGCCATACAAATGTGTTTGCATATTGTAATCTTACAAAATATTAACTACCTCATTACAATGTGCTAAACTTAAACGTAACATATTTTTGTAACCATGTCTTCAATTACCTTGCAAGCAGTCCCCTGGTTACAATCTTGTGTTTTGAGACATTGAGGGTCTCCGGATCAAAATTGTACTAGGCCCACGTAACTTGTAAGAAACGCCATAACGTCACTTAAATTTTACAAACCGTTGATGTACAAGCTTTACGAAATATAAATAAATCTTATATTGCCAGAAATAAAAACGATACGTTCATTTACTTAATAAAACAAGTAAATAATAAATTTTTACACAAATCAACAAGTATAAAATGTGTCAAGTGCCTAAAATGATAAAACACAAACAAATCATGTCCCCTACATCAATTTCAGTGAAGAAAGTATATAAACAAATAACGGTCAATGTCTGGCAAGGAACAATATAACATGTATGTATAAGCGTTTTACAAAAAAGTCACTAAGATAAAACAGTAATTATTGATACAATATAAGCAGTGTATTCTGATTGCAAAGTCTTCAAAACAGCAAGTACTTTTTACATCCATAACCTTTCGGTATAAACTTTGTTCTAGAAAGTTTCTATACATAGATAATATAGCTCATTTAATAGTACATGAGCTAGTTTCCTACACAGCCGCTTACAATTACTAAATGCCTGATCAGAAAGTGTGTGGAGAATGAGTTATGCATGACAATATATCAAGACGTAAAAATATTATATTACATGAATATAATTCGAATTAAACATCGAAATACAACAAATTAAAAAGAAATTGTACTGGAGTGTTGATCATTCAACATTCTTAAAAATCGGTTATCGCTTGTTTCTTTGAGGGAAAGAAAAAAAGCTATACAAATATTATCTCAGTCACGTGATCAATCAATCCTTAGACGTCCATTCCTGGAATTCAGTGACTGTTTGACTGTCAAAATCATCATCACCTTCAAAGTTTTAAAAGTTCAAAGATTAATTTTACACCGCATTTATTATATTTCGACATATAATATTGAAGCGTTAATGATGTACCGACGTAATACGTGATCTTCCACTCCTGGTCCAACCTTACATTAACTTATAGTGAATAATGCATGATTACGCGTTATGAATTGAATTACTCGTAGAATTACTCGACGAGACAACTTTACTGCCACTACATCGTAAACAAAGAGATAAATTATATATAATATTTTAAATGTCGAATGTAACGCTGTTATTCATTTTCTAATTATATAATTATATTCGGTTATTAGTAGTTTAAACATGAAATTTAATACGAGGTATAAGATTATCAATTGGGGAAAAAACTTAAGTGTTACAGGGTTTACAGAATATTGTATTAAAACCAGTCCTTTCATACTAGCGATTTTCCAATTGTTTTATTATAGAAGAAGGAAACTGCGAATATAAACGCTGTACGCTTCTTTCAATCGCCAATATAAAAGGACTGTCTTTATTTTATCCTAAAATTTAGAAGTTCAATATTTAAAATGTCTATATGAAAAGTAGGCATGGGCCTACGCTAAGGATAATATACCGTATAGAGATGCTTCCTATTTCATACAATTGAAATAAATATAATCCAGCATGCAGTAAGTTTCGTACCATTGTTTAATGCACACATCTGTTTCCCACCTGCAGAAAAAAATATATTTATTTATTTATTTATTCTTTTGTAACACCTTATGCTAAGGGATACAAGGGCGTACTTAATGCCTAATG
>DWMG01001745.1:0-14538 GCA_018244855.1 Elbella merops | reverse complement strand
TATCACTTGCTAACGGTGAAGGAAAACATCGTGAGGAAAACCTGCACACCTTAGAATTTATAAAAAAAAAATATTTTCTAAGCTGTGTGAATTCTGCCAACCCGCACTTGGCCAGCGTGGCAGACTATGGCCTTAACCCTCTCAATTTGAGAGGAAACCCGCATTCCAGCAGTGGAGTTGTAATGGGTTGAAAAAAAAAAAAAAAAAACCAAGAGACGTCAAGTGATAAAATACATAGTAGTACAGAATTTAGCCTCCCACTTCGAGGGCCCTGGATTCGAATCCCGGTAAGTCACTCCGTACAAAACCCGCACACAGAATTCTCCATAATGTTTTGTCAAACGTGTCAAATCTATTAACCCGCGCGTAATCAAGGTGTATCATCTCAGGAGCTCAAGCCAACCTCACCTGCACGTGGCGCACTCTGCTATAACAGACGAGGCTCTGGCGACGAGCTAATTGTGGTATAGTGCAGCCTAAATAAGCACGGCTAAACGCCCTGGCCGCCGACGGGCAGCAGCGCCGGCGGTGCGAAAAGTCGTGCCCTGCGGTCTCCGACCCGCATGCCACGCGTGGAGATTACGGACATAAACCCCCTTTTAGGGGAGGCCTATGTCCATTAGTGGACTGAGATAGGCTGTGATGGTGAGGAAACGTGCATTCTACAGTGGACCAACATTTATTGACAATAATAGAGGGACAAAGTCAGAAGTGAGACGAGGTATACTATTTAAAGCACTAAGTGACAGGCTGGGCGAGAACAGCATCGAACGTTTATTACGAAAGGCTTCCGCTGTGCTCCTCGTGTACTTAGGATCCATTACTGCTCCCCGGCGAGGTGATCGATGCCGTAATGTACTTTATGAGGCACCCTACAGTTACAAGCTTTTAGCTTTTTTTAATATAGACTAACTTGAACCACGTTTTTACTTATATCATAAAGATTTTTTTTCACAGTATATTAATATTTAGAATTTAAGTAACCTGGAATATGCAGTCTTACTAGATCATCATCATCATTAGCCTCTAGATGTCCATTGCTGGATGTAGACCTCCCCTAATCGGCGCTCCTTCCGGCCTTCTGAATCCAGCAGCTTCCCGTTGTCTTGTTCGGATCGTCAGACCATCTGGTAGGAGAGCGACCTACGCTCCTTTTACCATGACGTGGTCGCCACTCAATGACCTTTCTTCCCCATAGGTTGTCGGTCACTCGAATTACTAGATATAAAATTGTAATCCCCAATGTATCCAATTATGGACAAGTAGCACAATGCTGAAATATGTTCGTTTTGGCGTTACTTATTATATACAAATTGTAGTATCTATTTGGATACCAACAGTGAGAATAGAAATAAGGTGTCCAAAACATTTATATACATTTAATTTTTTTAATATTTATGCATATGAGTTACGAATATTTTATGTAGTAACGCAAATAGCCAATCTATTTGGCAGTACGCAACGTTGTAGACACAATTATACATAGTTATTAGAATTGATAGTTTTTGTTTTATAGTTATTACTTAGTTTGACTGCCTCGCTGGTCGAGTGGTAGCAAGCGCGACTGCCGATCGGGAGGTCCTGGGTTCGATTCCCGGGTCGAACACTACAAAATATTCTAATTTAGATTTTCTAGTAGTGGTTCGGGGTCTGGACATGTGCCCGATGCGTGCCAATAGGCTCACCACCTGTTCCATAGCGGGACGTAAACTTAACCGGTTAAACGTGGGAGTGTTCTGCATTCCTCTGCCTACCTCTCCAGGGTTACCAGGCGTGAAGTTACGTTTATTATTATTGTGAATGCGTAGAGCTCAGTGGCGTGTCATTGGACATGCCTATGTCCAGCAGTGAACGGGAATAGGCTTATGATGATGATGATATGATCCATATATAGCACATTTTAGTTTCACAGTAGGGCAGCTCCATCCCTCGTTTAAGATTTCTATTTAAAATTATTCATGAGTTTCCACACAAAAAGACACATTTATAACATACAGATCCCCTTTACATAAAAGAAAAATAAAGTACAGTAGCCATGAGGAAAAAAAACGCAAAATACTAAATACGAAATGTCTATATGTAGAGTCTAACGTATATATTTTCTTGTTATCCCTTAATACTACTTGGTTATACTAAGATAAACCTTGCTCTCCGAGGGAAGAAAGTGGAAGTAGCATCGCTAACAATGAATACATGTAACTTGTTCTGACGCCCGGAATTCTGAACGGTATTTAGCCAAACTTGTAACGAGTTGGTCATCTCGTACGATAGTTTCCCAACCGGCGATCAGTATTTCGATTGTGTTTTCCGAGTTACTTAAACTTAAACTTATACGCAACAATGCACAGAATGGATTATGATGTAATGCTTCATCCACATCAACAGCCCTCAGTGTTCCACGATTTGGTTTGCATGATCATTTTACCACGTAAGCGCAAAACATCGATGAGCTTATGAGATTTTCCAAAGCACAGTATGACATGAGTTTGTTTAACATAGATGTACCAAAATGTTTACATTTGTATCCAGTGGTACCTATTTTTCAGATCACCATTTTGTGTTGACGTCGTGCGACTCATTACAAAAAATATATCGCAATAGCTTATGATGTAATCTGTGTCTTTCCACACCACAATTATACAGCAGGTCGAACAGGACGCGGCTTAACCCTTCTCGGTTGTAACTGATATTGACGCAGTAACAGATATTTCGTATTTGCTAACTCCCCTACCAAAGTTGTCGTTCAACTTCGTCACTTTATTAAAAAGGATACCAAGTTTTCGGCCGCAACTCTTTTCTCCGTTCCAATACGTAAACTTTTGGAATAACTGAAGCGAATAAAAGTAATAAAATACGGAATAGAAAAATATAAGAATGTCTATAATAATATAATTTTTTCTTCGCAAAAGATCCAAGCCACAAAGGAAGACTGAAAAACAGCGCTGCACGGGACTAGAGTCTCGTGTCAGTAGGGGATGTCTTCCCCTGTTGCCCGCGTTAGTTTAAAAATAATAATAATCGACCCATTATAATTCCACTGTTGGAATATGGTTCTGCTCTTCTATTGAGAAGGTTAAGGCCATAGTCTGACACGCTGGCCAAGTGCGGGTTGGCAGACTTCACACACCTTAGATTTTTTTTATTTTATTTCTAAGATGTGTAGGTTTCTTACGATGTTTTCCTTCACCGTTAGCAAGTGATATTTAAATTTAAAACGCACTTTTGTAAAGAGATGCGCGCCATGGATTTGAACCCGGCACCCCCGGAGTGAGGGACTTAATTCTTAACCACTAGGCTATCACTGCTAAGTTTAATATCATAATTTTAATAAATGTCGATCAGCCATTTCCATATCAGAACCGAGTAATCAGTCCGGGTATTATTACTTCTATAATATGTATTGTTTTCCATAAATTTTATTATGTTTTTGTATACAAGAAACACGGAACTGACGTTGGTGTAAATATTATAATTATCAACCTTAAATTTCTCGTTCGATTCAATTCTCTTCATTACTCCTTTAGTGCTTTACGCTGAATGTAAATGCTCACCTGCTGATAAGTGGGATAATCCATGTGAACTTGTCTGAACGCAGACGGTTCCTTCTCCGTCTCGGTCTCGGGCTGCTCATGGGCTACCAAATGTTTTCTCAAGTATGCTTGTCGTCGAAACAGCTTCCCGCAATGCTGACATGGAAAACGGCCGGCATCGGACAGTGGTTGGTCACGTCTTTTGGTGGCGCCTGGGACACGAGGTTTGTGCCAACGACGGTGGGACGCTAAGTTAGCTGGGCAGTTGAACACCTAAGAGAAATCGAAATATTTCTAGTGTTTAATTTTTTACCTAATAATCAAACAAAGAATAATCGACACATCGACATTTTCAGCTATGTTCTATTGTTGGACACAGGTCTCTTTTCAGATGAGAAGAATTTATAGTCTAACACGCCAGCCACGTGCGGGTCAGCAAAGCTTAGATATTTTTGGCCAAGGGCCGCCTTTGAGGGGTTTTGCTCATAATCACTACGCTGGGCGACGACGGGCACTAACAAGGGTAAGATGGGTAATAGCAAGATCCACCATAAACTACCACAAGTTGGTGAGTTTGTCTTGGGCTTCTAAGATGGAACTTGGAATCTATAACATCCTATAGACTTTATATACTGACCCAGTTATAACTAAACTAAGACGTTAACGGACACCTCAGCGAGATGTATTGAAATGATTAGTTTGTCATAAATGCGTCATTGGCGCTTTGATTTCAAATGTGATAATTGCACCTCATGAATATCGGCCAGTGGCCATCAATCGAGATAACGATGGTAGTCACGCATCAACTGATGTATCAATTAAGGTGTACAAACATTCGGTCACGCCACCAACCCCGGTTCCCACAGAAACTGCGCCAAGTGTTTACAATTGCCACCCTCGCTATCATTGATTCCCACACTGCATTGTTGTGGAGAATTTATTGTTTTTTCTGTGTCAGTGAAACGAATTAATAATCGAAATGAGATAACAAGATCCACTTCTACATAAATGGATGATTCAAGGGTCCCCATTTTTAAGTGCTTAATTGATGATAATTAAACCGATGGCAGTTTATGGTATATGAACAGTAAACATGTTTGATATGAAAATAATTATATCAGTAATACCAATTTCAAAAATTATTTTAGTTAACCAATTAACACTTGTTATGGCAATCATCATCATCATCGTCATTATCAGCCCACTCCCGTCCACTGCTGGACATAGGCCTCTCCAATGGTATGACAATAGATAATTTAAAATATTGAAGGAAAAAAAAACAGAAAGTTGCATATGTCGTTATTGTGTGGAAAAACATTTACTGAGTCTGTCTAATTTAATTCATTTTTTAGCATTTATTATTCACTTTAAACTAGTAGCTAAAAGCCTAGAAAAGACAGATTTAATGCTTAATATGTATACTAATACTTAATACGTATACTTAATATGTATACTTAATATGTATACTAATACTTAATACGTATACTCAATACGTATATCTATACATATATTAGTCAACCCGTCTGAAAAAACTTAAAATATATTTCTACATCTAAAAATTTGTAAAATTACCTTGTCACATTCAGGACATCGGTATTCAATATGCACAATGCGCGAGCATCTATGCTGAGCAAGAGCAAACGCATCGCTGTACAGCCTGCGACACAGCCTGCATATGTACCGCCCTAAGCGATTCTCAATAGTTGCGATCAGAGCTTTTGCTTCCTCTGTAATCTCTACCACGTTGAACGCGGGATCTATATCGCCCTGTGGACATAAATTACAATTCATTTGTGACTTAACTAACAGTTATTAGTTTGGATACTTATTATTGAGTTAGAACCATTCCATCATTGGAGGACATAACAGCAAAACTTCTTACCAACGTATTAGTTTATTGTAATATGATGTCGTAGCCGTATCAAATTTACATCCTTATGAAAAATAATATATACCGGTGTATTTAAAAAAAGTAGCTACAATCTGCTCCCTTTGAGAAAACAACCTAGTTATTATAATCCTAAAAGGATATTGATAAGAATGTCTTTGTTTGAAATAGGACCTTTCAGTTAAGTTTCTTTAAATCGTTAAATACAATCATCTTGAATATGCATTACTTTATGTTTGAGGTATCTGTACAATGTGAGCATGACATTGCAGTTTATCATTAAGCAATGCAACAATAAAAAATTCGCAAAATTATCGAAAAATCATATCGGTTATATTATTAATTCACAAAACCCTACAAAGAATTTTTGACCTTTTGATAAGTTCATTATTGCACAATCTGACGCAAAAATAATGAACGGTAATCAAGAAACAATGATTTATTTCACACTTAATGTCCAAACACCACCCCACGCAGTACCGTTACGAGTACCCTCAAGCCCTTTAATACTGTTATTAGCGGAAAACACAACACACAGCCCGATTTCATAGCGTTTAATTGTGGGAGCGATAAGGAAAAGTCTCCTCGCCATACTGTAATACCAGAGTAAGCACCGGTAATTAGTAGTTCCTGTGAAACTCTACCGTTTAATTTCAATATATTAATGTTATTTAAATACAATGTTGGCTTTTCATCAATACCCACCTACATATCAGTTTGGTTGACCTGAATGTTGTTCCTAACTACAATACTGTTTGGTATAGAATTATTTGTTATATTGTAGATATTATGAATAGAAAAAATTTGTTACCTTACGTACTACTAATGTTTCGTCTTCTGCAAGGTCTCTTATAATGGTTCCGGAAACTGGAGACGTTTTATCTTCATCGAACGTCAATTTTCTCACAGCTTTACTCTTTTTTAACGTTTGTGGAGGTTTCGGTGGTTTTTTAGGTCGTTCCTCAACATCTCTTACTTCGACTATGTCTGGAGAGCTTCTTTCGCTTTTAGATGAAGTTTCGGTCTCATTGGGCAGACAAGTCTGAAGCTCCTCAAAAAACTGTTTCGTAAATTTTAATTTTTTTGCTTCTGCACTCTCACTATCATTCGAGTTTTCGTCGTCAGATTTTCTTTTTTCTGGTCGATCATCGGTGGTATCTGTTGTATCTGTTTCTTCAAAATGTCGAAATATTTTAGGGGACTTCTCGCGTTTGTTTTCTTCGGCAGTTTTCCTTTTGTGCGAAGGTGGTGGTGTACAGGGAGGGGTAATCGGAGTTGTTGTTTTTAGGGATAGATCGAGTGGTACCAGGGGTTCGTGGTAATATGCTAAGTATTGTTGAAGGAGTGTGGGTTGTTGTTGAGGAACGAGATCATGAAGATAATTATTGGACACTCGAACTGGGGGGGCACCATACTGCTGGTAGAATCGGGAAGTGGTGAGTCGATGAAAATGTGGTAAAGCTGCTTCCATATTACAACTGTTTTCCTGACATCATTGTATCAGTAAAATCTCTTTTTGCATCAATTTTCTGTTTTGAGTTTTGTTTCCTGTAACAAAGTATATAGTAAGACACATTTAGTCAAAAGTGCAACAAAAATGCTATCGAGTTGAACACAAACGCGTCAAGAGGGACGCTGATTCAATTGTGTCGGAGTGGTCCATTTCGCTGATTGTAATTGCGTCACCTGTTTTATTTCGATAGCATTTTCTTTTGTACCACAGACGTACTCGTAATAAAATCAATGTGTCAAAAAAAAAATGTGTGTGGAGTAGATAATTGATTTCAATTTACCAAGAGTTTTGTCATCATCAACTGTTTTATTATGCCATCGTTGGACCGGGGTATCCTTCAGAAATTGTTAACTATTAACGTAACTAGTCACTAGAAAACCTTTTTTAGTTCTGAAAAGTTTTCTTACAACCGAAAATTCAATATTCAAAACAAAATTACTGTAAACATTTTAGTCGTCTGTTGTGCAAAATCATAATAATTCTTGTCACAACAGGATGCTAAAAAAAATATTAACAGGGTGAATTTTCCCCGTTAATTATCAAGGGGTAGTTCTATCCGCGTTACCTAATTACTGGTAAGACCGTCGATCCCACGCTTCCCCTCGTCAGATACTTTCGGGGCTCAGAGTAAACAGCTCATATATTGATAAAGATTAATTATACAACATACCTACAAAAATACATTTAATTTTAAACATTTTGTACAATTTGATATTAAAAATTATAAAGGTACTAAAGTATTAAAAATGGATTTTTGTGTACATGTTTATTTTTATTTTTATTACAAACAATCAAAATATTAAACAAATAACAGAGTACATTAAAAATCGCATACAATATTGCTTATAAACAAAAATATGTTTTTGAAACACTAATTTCATATATCACAGCGCCCAGTCTCACCCCATTACAAGCTTATGGAACTTGCGACCCCTGCGCCGATACTTACACATTTTGCAACCGAGCAATACCATGAATAAGTTATGTGTTAATGGGGTAATAGTAGTGATTTTATGGGGTTTTAGTTGCATTTGCTGGTTTTAAAATTTCACAATGCCGTACTTCAGTTATTAGGACCTTAATCCTTCGCATAACCCTGCTTTTAAGTAACATTGAAACTCTATTCTTATTAAATATTATGTGATAACCTGCTATATCAATAATTCGGTGTTAAGAATTACTATTAAAATTATTATGATTGTATCATCAAGCCAGGTTCTTTACAGAATATCCAGATAGCACCGATTTCCAAATATTGTAGAGCTGACCTTTGTAGAACTGACGTGCTTCTGCACCCATCACTCTATACACGTACGCTGGTGTATGCAATATTTATATCACTATTCTCACTGGTTTTTGAAAATCGTATCAAAGTACTTATCTACACGTACAGATAAAAGTAAATCTACTGGTAAAGGGGAGAGGGGTGGAGGGGGTTGCCTTGGCGGAGAATAACAAAATATTCCATGAATATATTTGGGCGGGTCGTATAATCCGAGGGCGGATGGAGTGCTGAGGGCGGGGCTAATAACTGAACATATTTATTTATTAATGGACATATTTCACCACATATTCGACTTTCTACACAATATGTATAGGTACGCTTTATCTTTATCATTATATCATAAGCATCATCAGGCCCTCTCAGTCCATTGCAAAAAGGTTTAGCCTATAATCACCACGATGCATGCGGCATGCGGTAATCGTAATATAATAAGATATTTTTTAGGCACCAGTGTTATGTCGGTACTGGTAAACAATTCTTCAAGCACTACAGTTGTAAGGAATTTCCTAGCTCCATCTTAAGAGCCTGCGTCATGTGTCCGTGATGCTCCCAGCTATACAACAGACGAGGCTCGCGACGGGCTAATCGCGGTATAGCGCAATCTAACTGGATACGGCAATCTAACTACGAGCAGATACCCTGGCCGCAGACGGGCAGCAGCGTAGGCGGCGCGATAAGCTATAGCGTTGGTCAGAGCCACACTGGTAATGATGTTTAGTATCATCTTCATTAACCCTTTATCGTTCCGTCTTGTATACTGTCACATCTAGGAATCTGTTCTAAGTACTAAAAGTTAACGGTCATGGTCTAACAGACCGCTCATCGCGGATTAGCAGAACTCATATCTCTAAGATAATTATTATCACTGTTTTAAGTAAATTAACGCTAATGATTGAACATGTTTTACTTTCGTTATTGAAAAGACAAATACTTGTTATTATTATTATATTACCACCCCCGTCCCTCAAAAAGCAGACGTATAGCACTGAGTGCCAAATATCAAACGCCAATCTCTTAAGATTTGACGTGCTTCGCTTACATTCATTAATCTCATAATTAATTAATTTATTAATTAAAAACGAGTAACTACGCTTTTTCTAATCATCTAGATGCTTAATTTTTAAAAGGATTTTAAGGCCTTCACTAGTATGTACTTCCATCCATTCATCGGAATTTAGAAGTCACTGCTGCGCATAAACCTACCCAACCCGGCGCCATTCACTGTTCCTAGACCTTTTGTATCCAGCTGTTTTCTTAAGGTCGTCAGACCACCCGGCTGTAAGGCGACCTACATAGGTTCCTTTTACTTTTTACACTAGTATTTAGTACATCTCACAAAATCGCGTATACATATCGCGTGCCGGCGAGTAGCGTGAACGTTCTGTCTAGTGAACAAGTTATTTTTCAAAGGTCACCGATTATTATACACGTTACGGTATGAGTTTACACGCTTACAATATTATAACTAATAAACGTAACACTCGTATAAAATATAACCCGATATAAGGTAAAACCCTCAATTGACCAACGTGGCAGATAGTGGCCTTAATTCTTTTCATTCCAGTGTTTAGTAAGTAATGTAAGTGTTATATGATAAAGTGTAATAAATATATAATAAACCAGGAAAGAAATATCATTTGTGCGTCATTTGAAACCAAACTGGCCCAAGTCCGTGTTACTATGACCACACACCTAAATAATATTAACACATAAATTTCTAAATTTAGATAAATAGATTTGTACAGGTTATTTTTTATATCCGAATGCAAAGTAAGTATATTGCACATTACACAATTATTTGTCGTACTTAGGAAAAGGACCCAACACCGCGGCAGTCAGCGCCACGACTCAAAAACCTACATACATTAGGTACTATTCTCATATACAGTATGCAGCTAACATAATACAAAAAATAAACCCAAATATCAGATAAAAGAGTTGTTAAAAGTCATAAACTAATAAGCGGTTAAATTGTCAAAATAGCGCTAAGTGGGCTACATTTCAATAATCCACCCCGCCCCCTGTTACCCCGAGGAAACTTTGGAATGTTACACCCATAATTACCGCCGGCGAAGGTGTTGAACAGTCAGGCACCGTTAACTGTTACGTTTCAATTATCTTCTCAATTATTTATTACGACACTGTCATGTATATTTGTTATTTAAGGCTTTTGATATATCTTAATGAATAAAATGGTAGAGGTCTGTCGTTGTGTGCGCATGACGCAAAAAATACTGAAAAGATTTCACTTAAGTCTTTTTTTACTTCTTAGACAATTAACCCTTATCTTAAACAAAAAGTATTGTGACATCTTTATTTACTATGTACAAAGTTATAAATTATACTTAAAAACATCTTGAAGGAAATGCATAATTAAAGTCGATTAAAGTTAAACATGATGAGGATGCTTGCATGATGCCTGTATTGTAATACGCGTAAAGTATATACGAGCGTGTTGAAACTTCTAAAAAAAGTAACAATTTAAATGAAGATAAATTATAGTTCAAAGAAACAAAGTTAAAGCGCAACCCGAAATAAAAAGTACAAAATAATTTTTAACCAAAAATATTATTAAACGGCAATAATAAATCTTTTATCATAATATATTTTACACAGTAAAGTTTAAAATTAGAACAAATTGCTAACAGAAAAATGGTCATTATAACTGAAATCTTTTTGAAAAGGTTCCAATGAAACAATTATGACAATTAATAAAAAATTTGAAAACTTACCATAAGTGAAATTAAAATGCGAAGTGATCATTAATATTAAAGAGGAATTTGGAAAAAATAATATATTTACCTAATATAACTGGAATCCTTTCAAGCGTTGCCATTGCTAGCCAATGGAAAACTATTCATAAAATATTCCTTGAAACCTGTACTTACGGTGAAGGAAAGTAAAGGGCATGTATAAATGATGGTAATGATAGGAATTGAAATACCGTGGATGGTTTATTATTAGCCCTTTGAACTTTCAATCTGGAAACCTGATGATTTAATGATTATTGTTAGGGTTTGAATTCCAACTGTATAATTTGCTATTGAACTGCATTATAGAATCAATTTAACCGAGCGGAAAAAACTATTAAGGGGTAGCTCAAGTATTTTTATACAAAGACTAAAACTACGAGTAACTATAACAAAGAATACGTAATTAAACGTAACGTAACGCCTGTAATCCCCGAAGTGGTAGGCAGAGAAATGCCACGAACACTCCCACGTTTCACCGGTTACGTTTACGTCCCACTATGGAAAAGACGGTGAGCCTATTGCCATGCATCGGGCACATGTAATAAATATAGTAACAATATAATAATAAACATATTATAACAAACAATACAATATTCCCAAAACCAAAACGACTCAATGTTAGTTCAATGCTAATGTAAGTAAGTAAGTTTTTATCATTCTACTATTGGACACGTTTCTCCACCTTGCATGAGAAGAATAGTTCAATTTATTGAATAAAAATCGCAAGATATTACAAATAAACAAACATTTTATCTCTTCTCTCAAAAAAATTTATCTCTCCTCTCATTGCTCAACATACAGAGATCGAAAATTAGTCAAACTGAATTATAACAAGATTTATCTGGTAAAATTATTTGGGTAACATAAATAACCTCTGAAAGGTTATTCAGTCGTATATCTAAAACAAACTAGAAATACTAAAAACAGAAGCCAAAACTAGTGTTTTACCATTTAATCAATAGTTAATTTGATATGATTAAATAACTTGAGCGAAACAAGGTAAACTTGAGCAAACTTAACGTAGAATATGACCGTGCTAGGTGTATTATTACGCCAGTTGTCCAACTCGCACAAAACTTTCGCTATCCCTAGGAAGAACCACAAGTTTCTTCACTGTGAGTACACTGCTGTGTGGTTGAAAGCCGATCGGCCTGATGGAGTGCACCAAACTCGCCACCGAGCTCAATCAAACTCTGCAGAAGACTAGGATACGCTTCTGTTCATTATATTTTAATAATGATATGAATTAAGTAGATGCCGCACTATCTGATCGGGGCGTCAAGTCTCAATTACCGCAGTCAAAAGTCTCAAACAGTGTGTGTATATAAAAGAAGCATGTCAGGTATGTAAGAATAGAGATATTTGGCATTCGGTGCTCTCTGCCAATTCCGCAAAATACCTGGCGGGATAATATAATACGTAATAATAATTAAATTGTTACTATATCACATTAGTCTAAGGCAATATTATATATTGTATCGCTATTTCAATAGTATTGTCTGCAATAAGTTTTTATTACATTAATGTGCCCCCGCCTCCAACCACGGAAATGGTCATGAAAATCTGCCGCTGGCCGTCAACCGTCCAAGTACTGACCGCACCCGACGTTGCTTATTAACTCTATAATTTTTTTCCAGTCTGCAATCGCGTCAGAGCTACCAGCGCTAGATGTAAGCTTTAATTGATTGACATTGTAAATAATCCCGACACTGGATGAAACCATTAATATCCTAATATCGGGCAAAGCTCTCTAAATACCTACATATATTTAAAGAGGCCTACGGTATATTGTTTTACTATTGCAATCGAAATCATTCTAAGGTATCTAGGACACAAAGAGAAAACCCGGAATTCTAATAAATCTAATTTATAATGAATGATTTAGATAGATTATTTCGTTTTTTTTAAATTTCAAACATTATTGATTACTGTAATGTTCCAGAAACATTACGGCTGCAATTAGTACAAAAAAGTTTAATGCAAATAATGCAAAAAATTATAATTTTTGGTTATAATCACTAAATACGATATTTTGCAATAACTATTACTGCTATATGATACATGATGAGACAGACGTTCTGAACAGGATGACAATAATCTTAAATATTGGCGCCCAACGCTAAATATTATAGATAATATATAAGTCAATATTACGCTGTTAAGCAGCAAGTATGCTATAACACTCTCTGTCGCGAACTCGCTGCAGTAGGCGGGAGCTCATGAAGAGGGACCTCGTATAGGTTCCGAAACTAGTCGGGCCATCACGAAAAACATGAGTTAATCTGATACATATATAAACAAGTATTGATCGAATATTTTAGGATAATCTAGAAAGTCGAAGGTAGGTAAAATACAAGTAGATGAGAACTTCTGACTACAATAAAATTAGCACAAAGCGCGCGCTAAACTTTAAAAATTTTCTAACCCTGTCGCAGGTGGACCGGGGGCGTTACTATGGCGAGAAAAATTCAATGACTCATACCTGTGCCTGATCCTCTGCTGACTCAGCCGACGACACCCCTTGAAATCACCAATAAAAATTTTTGAAAAAAAAGCTGTACGTATAATAAAAGATTTTAAAGTAAAATTTGAATGTATGGCTGGTGGCGCGACGGTTGTTTGAAAGTTTGCGTATTTTGGTGTTTAGGGGTGCGCGGTCCGCTCGGCGAGGCGGTCGGGACAGGACTGGCAGCAGGGTGCGCACCCTGGCGCGTGCTGCGCCACGAGCGACAACCCTCCTACAGGATGCTCCCATTGTACACCTCATTCTTTCTGTTAGCAATTAATTTATGCCTATTTTTTCTTACTTTCTCGACACATCAAGTATGTCTACCAATCTATTGAAGTGTAATCCGGTTATTTAAATTTAAAGCAGAACTAGTTTTCTAGTCATAATGAAATATCTGAAAAATATTATTTGTGAGTGTTTAGTGTTTTACTTTACAGGTAAAATATTAACTTAAAAATATCGTTTTTTACGAATTTAAATAAATATTTCTTTCTTACTAATTAATCTTAATGTTTCTTAATGTTTGATACAAGAGATGTACAAAAAATAGAAAGACTGATAACTATTATTATTATATCGGTTTTTAGAGACTTCTGACTTCCTCATCACCAGTAACTGATTTCAAATAAAAATAAAAGTCAAGGCAGAAATAAAAAATAAATCAAAATAATTAAGTGAGCAGCCTGTAGAGTGCAGCCAGGCGGTATCCACATACGATCGGAACAGCGCTATGTGCTAAGGGGACCCCCATACTGTACGAATGTTTACCAAGTTTTTTAACCCACAATCACCTCACTGCCAAGATAACGCCCGCATCTGGTGCCACCAGTACCACCTTGTTGGGTTGTCACTCGATTCTCACTGCACCTGTTTCATTTGTCGCCACTTATGGCTAAGAAGACAATAGTATGATTTAAATTACAGATTTTTGTTATAACATAAATAAGTCGGTCCATTTGTTAGTGAAACTGACTGCCGAGGGTCGTGGTTTCAATTTTCACCCAGGACTAATTTTTGTTTGATTCGCAGAATCTGTTTCATTCCTGTGTGTGGAAAAAAT
>DWMG01001744.1:0-14538 GCA_018244855.1 Elbella merops | reverse complement strand
GGTCTGCGCCCTCTCGCACCAAGCCCCCGCCTTTGGTGCAAACGAGCTTGGTGGAGCAGTCGAGGCACGTTGACCCTACCGCAGTACAAGGGGTCCATTGTGGGAACCAGGGCGATGACGCTACCCAGGACGGTATCCATGGATTGGCACCGCCTGCTGCAGGCCACTGTCCTCCTGCTGTAGGCCATTGTACGCCTGCCGCAGCCTGCGCCGGACCAGCGGCGACAGCTGCGATCTGTGAAATACCAATAATAGTGAGCCAAAAACACTTAGTAATAACAGTTTATGTTATTTTGTTGGTTATAAGTATTGTGTGGATTGTCCGTCAACGTTTAAAGGGAAGTGTTGTAGCTTAAAGCTTTTAGACCATATTTTCAACTGAAACGTACATTTTCGAATTACACTTATTCATTATTATAAATTCGCGTCAGCTCCCTTACGGGGTTGGCAGAGGGCACCGGGTGCCAAATACCTTCATCCCAACACTCCTGCCGTGCTTTTTTTACATTCATCGATTTGACATGAAGGTGAAAACTCAGACATAATAAAAGTTAATATAAAACTGTTCAATAAGTAGTTGAAATTACCTCGGCTGAGACTTACCGCAATCAAAAGTGCGAGAACTATCTTGGAGTTCATGTTCGTGGGAGTATCTTCGTTCGATTAACTAGTTAGGTAGTGAGTACGGTGGCGGTGGAAGAGTTGGCTTTTATATGCGCTTTGTTTGTTGAGCGATTGCACCCGTACCTACCTCGTTTGGCGGAGATATGGTTTTCCCAATAAAAGCAAATAAACAAGCCTCATATGATAACAATGGCTTTAAGTAGCGTCAACAAAACAGGCTGAGGATTAGTAGTACAGATAACAAAGTCATAAAGTAATGATATAATTATACAGAACCTTACGATATGATAAAACCTGGATATTTCTATTGATTCGTTTCTAATCACTTTATTTTCTAAATTGCTGTGTTCTAAACTGTATCAGCCTCTTTTGTCTAGCGGTTACTACTGGCATGAATTCTGAGCAAGAGGTCTGGCGTTCAATCTCCATGTCGCCCAATTTATTATGGGGTTTTTCTAGCTTAAAACCTCAGTGATAACAGGCAATCTGGATTTGTATCTGATGTTTGACGGTTTACCTCTTATTAATTGGGACGTACTTATAAAGTAATTAGTTAACAATGGGAATACTACTGTACTCTGTCTAACATTTCAGGGAATTGCAGGTGTGATGTTATGTAAGTACATATTTAAATCTGTAAATATTATTTTATAGATACCTGACTACATAAACGGAAGCCTACCGAAATTTCCATTGGAAAATTTAGCTCCGCTAATAACATACGCCGCGTGTGTGTTTTAGGATACGCACATTATTGACACAACGTGACACCGCTGCAGAAAAACACAGTAAAAGTGGAAATTCCTGCAACAACTCCCAGCTTTACTTGAGGATCTGGAGGTAAATAATGCTATTTCATTAGTTACCAATTGGCTTGATACTAATGGTTATTATAATTACTAAATATTAGTATTAGTATAAATTCATCTCTTTTTATATCGTCTCCATAGTTGAATAACTGGGGCTGAATAACTGTTGAATTTTGGGGTATCATATTGTGTCATAAATTTCCTGTGGAGGCCCGGAAATTCTTGGAAGCCAGTTCCAAATGACGTTGAAATAAAACTCAGCCATAATTTTACTGCCTAGCTGCGCATTTCATTGTGTCAAACTGAACACTGATTGATCAATAATAATTATCTAGCAACATACCCACGGGTAGAACAAATGTGTATCGTAACTTTCCGGCCACTGGTCGGTAACGCTGGTGTAATAGAGAGATCCTAATAAATGAGTAAAAGATATAAAGAGACAAACCCTCCAAGTTCCTCTCCGAGTCTTTTGAGTTCAGCTCACGATCCAATCTGACAGGACATTGTAAGTGTACGATTCGCATATGGGGTAGCATTGCGAATTGTATTGTAAATGCGAACTTAATTTTCCAAGGAAATCCATGTTAGTGGTGTGCTGTTAGTTTAGCCTTATTTCATATATTTAAGCGGATAATTTTATGAAAATATTTTTATACCAGTAATATTATCATAAATTTATAAATAAATAGTTATCCGTGTAAAGTTTTAAACAGTTCTCGGTAAGACATTTGGAACTCGCAACTTTAAGTAGCTCGCGAGGCTGTTTTTAGCACTAGCAATGGGTCAAATGTAAGTTGGCGTTTAACTAATAAACGAACCACTTACTCACAGACACGCGACAAAGAGTCACAGTGAGGGGGAAGCGGCCGAAATTAAGCGCAGACTCGCTAGCTGAAGGTAGTTAATTGGCAACGTTTTCAGGACAGTTTTGGGTCAACATGTATCTGTGACGTGAAGTACTCGTACCTACTTCGCGGCTCCGTGCATGTACTCGGCAGTTGTCATTGCACAGCGAATATTGCATACCATGCACGTACTGCATATTGTTTTTGTACATTCTTTTATGTATTGTATGTTTTGTATATATTTTGTAACTATATCAATTAATATAGATATGTATGATTATACATTTTATTAATATAATAAAGCGAAAAGTGTCTTCTAAGATCCATCGATACCGGTTATTTTCTTTTTAACTCTTACCGTAGCTTCTAAGAATCTCTATAAGCAACAGCCGAGAAGATATTTTAATTGAATTATAACACAATATGCTGTTTGTAGTACCCCGAAGGCGTAGGTAGAGGACTGTACTACGTCTCACCTATTATATCATACAGCCTATTACTATATTATGGTCACAAATGGTCATTCCGAACTATTACTTTTTTTTTTCATCCCATTATAATTCCACTGTTGGAATACGGGTCTCCTCTCATATTGAGAGAGTTACGGCCATAGTCTGCCACGCTGGCCAAGTGCGGGTTGGCAGATTTCACACACCTTACAAAACATTTTTTTTTTTTTATAAATTCTAAGGTGTGCAGATTTCCTCACGATGTTTTCCTTCACCCTTAGCAAGTGAAATTTAAAACGCACTTTGTAAAGAGGTGCGCGCCATGGGTTTGAACCCGGCATCCCCGGTGTGAGGGGCTGAACCTAACCACCAGGCTATCACTGCTGAACTACTACTAGGAACTCTAAATTAGAGAACTTAATAATACTCTACTTCGGGGTCGACCCTAGGAGCTCTCGAATAACAATCGTGCTTGTGACCACATCTACGTGTTTTTCCGGCTCCGTCCTCCGTGTTTCATTTAGCTCTTGGCTTTCCTTCTAATGATTAAGATAAGAAATGTCGTTGGTGGTTGGGTAAATACGCCTGTGCAGTTGATAACAATTGCATACGCGCATCACATTACGAATGAGACTGCAGTTATTGTAGAATGAAGTATTTGTAGAATGGAGCTACTGATAAAGTACGCAGAGATAATGTTGTATTACTATGTCCGTTACTATGTGAAGGGATTGTACCACCACCTTTTTTAAAAATAGGAGGACAAAAATATGAGGATTTCATTTAAATTCGTAATGCTAATATTCAATTTATGGACAAAATTTAATATTTGCTAGTACTGGTAGAGTCCGTCTCAATGCAATTCTTTTTACATATGACTACTCTAAACTGATTTCATGCCATAAACCCTATTCTGGGTATGCGGGTAGCATGACTTCTTGCACCGTGGTCCGTTGGTGGCCGTACCTTTAGCTGTGCCTAGGTAGGACGCCGTACCACGATTAGCCGATCACCAGGAGGAAGGACATGTTGCAGGGATAGGATTTGATATAACATTTTTTTTTTATTAAATAGCAAAAGCACTAACCTCTGCGCCTATTTCTGCGGATTCTTGCGCTAAAATGCTAAGATACTTCAAGTTCTAATTTACCCGCATAGGGCGGTTACACATGGAACTTACTTTATCATAAATTCGAGTCCATGAAATAACCCCAGAGGTTTCCCGTGACCCACTTTTGTAAGATATTGAAATATTATTGTCGATTATTGAACGCCTATAATCGGTTTATGTACTTTTTCTCTCTGATTACTTGCGATTTGTTTACCATTCGAGGGTAATGAATTTTCCAAGTTTGCCCGAACGCCTACGGAGCTAGCTGAGCAAAGTTTCACTTGGAAGGTTAAAGAAATGATGAGGGTCATGTCACACGAGAATGACTGTTTAAGAATATTGCCATTTTATTGTAAGCAGTGCGCTTAGATATTAATGTACGAGTATTCGCTGTCAATCAGAAGGCGCTCCAGCCGGAGTTTATCAGCTATCTCTTTAAAAAAAAAGGATATTATTAAATTATTACTTTATTAATGATACATACAAGCAAAATACTTAAAACGATTGCATGAACATTTAAATTCAAATCATCTAATTTTAACTGTCACTGTAACTGACTGTGTCAGTTAAGCGACCTAAAGCCTGACTCAACAAGTGGTCAGTGAATTTACTCCAATAAATATCCTTACGGTGCCCCAATGAGCGACGACATTAATCTCGGTTAAGCCAAAGTATGGCTAGTTATTTGATTGAATACTAACCCGTAACTGAAACGAGAGTTTTGGGCCAAAAATAGGCAAGCCGAAGCCTTGGTCAGGCACTAGGTATTCTGTTGTCCACCAATATGCGACATATTGGTCGACCGATATATTTTGTATGATACGTTTAGATATTTGCACTAGTTTAGTATTCGCTTGTACCTAGCTATGTGCCATACGTATCATACGGTGCATCCGTATGTGTACATCCGATTCGAGAGGCCTATATCAAGCAGTGGATGAGAGCAGGCTGATGTTGATGATGAGGACTATGCATCAAGTTCAATCACGGGACCTTCAAGTTGAAAAGTTTTCGAGGCAGTCAAGGGTAGTTTTCTATAACGTCCACTATCAGTATTAATGACGTATTTACAGAAGATAAATTTGTCAAGCCTGTTTAAAAGAATTTGACACGTTATTATTTCCTGAAAGATAAAAATGCTTTGATATAGACAGTAATATTAAAATTATGTATGTAATATCTGTATGTAGGTAATTAGTTAATTACTAATTACTATTTGATTTGTAATTTTTCTTCGTTTCGTGAGTGAATTTCATATAGGAAGATTTTTTTCTATTATTTTATAAGCGCACCTACTAATGCTCCACGTTTTCGAGGTCAAGTACTCCACTTACGAACAGCCTACATGTAATACGCTCACTGGAGGCGGTCCGCTCCCCAGCGCACATCAATAGCAGTACCTTTAATCAGCTGAATGTGTATCCAATAATACAGCTAATAAAGGAGTCAAGTGGTGGAAATTGTTTGCGATTTATTTGAGAGCTACTGAACACATTTGTAGGAGCGGCTGGAGCGTGAGAAGGGGCAGGCACAATTGGGGAAGGCCACCGTGAAATTGTGCTCCATAGAAAGTTTACGGATTTTTTGAAAGATTATGCGGGAAAGTTGAAGTAGGGTTTTCTCCGGTCCCTGTCGCGTACAGTTCGCTAGAGGCTTACATTACATAAGAATACCATCATTATCGACGCCGCCGTTCGTCGGCTCGTATGAGCCTTAGAACGACCGAATCCTTATACAGCTCGAATTAGCTGTCTATAAAAAATAACAGTCTTTGTTTTCCTATATAAACGATAAAAGCATAGGTACTCAATAAATTTAGATAATAGTTAAAATGTCTAATACGATAATCTTAAATCGGAACAATTAAAGGACTACGGAAGGTTCTGTTGACGCAATAACTATTAAGAAAACATAAGGTGCGCTTGTGAGACGTTTATGTGTCGAGGTAAACAGACGCAGACAGCGGCCGACACCCGCTACGATATAATTCTTTTTGACATGATCAAACGTTTATAGTAAATATTACAAAGCACGTCCTACGTTCATAACACCCATTACAACTCTCGCTACTCACATACGCACAATAGCGCGCGGTACATCGCTGTGTCATATTGCGTGCACAACTTAAACGTACTCGTTAACTGTAGGCATTTATAATTATTTTAACTATACTATTTTATATTGGAGAACATGAACAATAGCATCGCAGCCACATATGTCGCAGTGCACCAGTCGTTGCAGGGCGGCACCGGGCTCAGACTGAACACGGGACGCAGAATCTGCTCTTATTTAGGTGCAACATAGTAATGCACATATTTAAGCTTAGTTTGCATTTGCATATACTGCACTCGAGCAATGTTTAGTGCTCTTTTATTGACTGTTTCTATAACATAAAACATTGTATGACATCTTCCGTCTCTATCTTATCTCTAAGCAGAGCTTACGTCACAATGCTTCCCTGACGTGCCTTATTGGAGTTAAATGAAGTGACAGCGAGAAGAGGCCACAGTAATGGCACAATAATCTTATTATTAGCGAACGATATTTATTCTTATAATACAAATATGTTTGGCCAACGTCACATAGCTCTGCACTACCATGTGTTCGTGCTGTCATTCGCGGTGTACCGGCTGCACTCCACAAGTCACTGATTGCTCGTCACATAACACAGACGATCTTAAAAACATAACGCCCTATCAATTGAATAGGTTGGTATTTGTTCGCTTATATTGCAGATTTTGGGAGTGTTTTAACGAGATCCCATGGGGTATCATACTTGATAATGGATATATAAATTTGTCAGTGTCATAGTATAATACCAAGAGATTTATATAAACCGCTAATTTTATGAACTAAAATACTATATAAAATAGAGCGTAGGAACACGTTCCTCCTCTGACGTCATTGAAACTACAATTGCAATCAAGCGAGTTGAACTAGATCAACTAATTTGGTAGCAGTGTTTGGCGACTCTCGTCTCGACTTTCGAGGGGCGCTTTCAAAGTTTAATGAGGCAGGTATTGGTTTCTGAGGGCTTAAAAATAAAGAAAATAAAGAAAGTAAATAGAAAGTATGATTACCATTAATCCTTTTTACCGTTCCCCTGCTGCCCGGGGCCCTCCTTTCAGAAAGTGGCTGACCGAGCGCAAGATTTTACACACCTTAGAAAACATTATAGAGAAGTTTAAGGTTTCCGTGCAATGTTTTCGATCAATGTTCCAGCATTCAGGAGGGGTTCAGGAATTGGATTCTGGAACTCCGGATAGCAGGTTGAATTCTGAACCACCAGAATAATAATAGTGATACGAATGTGTGAGATATTGTTTATGAAAGTTATAGAAAAATTAACCAAATATTCTCTATGGAAAAATTTATTCAGTGTTTAAATTTCATATCTGTTTAAAATTTTTATCATTCTCACGTAGCATATCCGCCAGTCGTTACCGAACAATGTAGAGGAGGCAAACAATGTAATCACCAGATAGCTATCAAATATTACGAAAGTGACTGGCGACTACTCTATTTTTAACTAAATGTTGTAGTTTCTGCACAAAAAGTGCTCGCTAGTACATGACTGGATTTAGTCGAGCGCAAGAATGATTTCTGAAACGAATTCCAATAGCTATGTTTTCAGGGTACATTCAATGAAACCCTAATTGGGTTGGATAAGTTATAATAGGGTTTTTTCAAAGAATTTTTAATGCAATCCCCTAATTCTCGTATTTACCTCGTCGTTACCATTTTGCGTAGGATCTCAATGCTTCCTGTTTATGTAACATATAATAATATCTTCACGCCAGATGCCTAACAGGGTCAGTCGAGAGCACGGAGTGCCAGGTATTTCTATTCCTAGCGGCCTGACTAGCTTTTTCCACGTACATCACATTTTTCATACATGCGCGCCCGTCACGCAGGTTTCTGACTCCAACATCAAACATCTATTGATCAAAATTGTTTAATCACGGTCTCCCTCGGCACTGGCATTTATGAACGCAAGCAGTGGATATCTGTTTTCTCATTCTCTTATTTGCTTTTCATTCTACATATAGGAACCATCGGAACATGTCCTTTCCTATTAGTTTCAATTAAAGCAGAATGTTTTGTTATGAAATAATTATAAGCCCTGTACACACTGTGTGCCTGTTCCAACATTAAATGTTGTTTATCTATTTAATGTTGAATTGATAAACATAATTAATAAATGACAACTGTTCATATAAAACGTTCCTCTTCATACGCAAGCTCTACATGTATTACCATTTCGCTTTATGTATGAGTCAGCCGGAACGAGTATATCTGAAACGTACACTGTATGCATGTGCACACATAACCTGACAAATATGCAAATACGAGTGGGTAAACCTGTCCATCAGTAGGCCCTGAAATCGGTTATTTGTTTGTTCATATTATATAGTGTACACTCAGCTCGAATTGAATTATAAGTCTCAATTCTATTTATATCGACTGACATTTTATTTTTATTTACTTGGATGTATTACCAGGGTTTAATGAGTATGACTCAACCGAGCGTGATCTCTAATGCGTAATTTAATCTAACCTTGAGCGTGCCGCAGTAGATATAAGCGAGGCTCGTATCACAGCTTTGCAAATATTATCTCATCTTAAATTTGAACGACATAAGAAGCTTAAAATGTTTGGTACTCACCTACATGCTAATATAATTTTTGTTATTATTTGTTGGAAACGTATAGGTTAACAGAATTTAACAGCCAGTACGATCTGTTCTAAATATTTTCTAAGGTGTGTGAAGTCTGCCAACCCGCACTTGGCCAGCGCGGCAGACTATGGCCTTAACCCTCTCAATATGAGAGGAGACCCGTATTATAACAGTGAAATTGTAATGGGTTGATAAAAAAAAAAAAGAAAAAAGAAACGATCTGTTCACACCTGTTAGGCGAGCCCTCCTAATTCTAACGAGCCTCTCAGATCTACGGTTAGTAGGAACCGTGTCACGACATGAGGGTTTCTGAGTGACCAGGGCAGCGAACGAGCGGGCATCACGCACGAATGGCGGCTGTCGCCCTTACATCTCTGCAACGGACTTCGACTTTAGGAGTACGACATTAGTCAGTTAGTCCAATTATAATAACTTGTTAGTAAAGTTATAGTTATTGCCAATTTGGTGACACGACAGTAGGAATAGGGATTGTTAGTATTGTTAGGTCGCATCGGTTAGTGTATGTTAGTATGAACGCAGTTAGTAATAACGTAACATCACGCCTGTAATCCCCGAAAGGGTAGGGAGAAGAGTGTAATACATCCCTGCATTTCACCAGTTACGTTTACGTCCCATGGAATAGGTGGTGAGCCTATTGCCATACACCGGGCACAGACCCAGACTCCGAATCACCACTAAAAATTCTAAATTAGAAAAATCAAATAGTACCTGACCCGAGATTTGAACCCAGGACCTCCCGATCGGCAATCGCGCTTACAACCACGCGACCAACGAGGTAGTCTAGAGTCACTAGAAAATATTAGAAATCACCAGAGGAATACAGGTTTAAACTATTTTTCTCACAAACACTACTAAAACAGTATGTATATCGACGTCTATAAATTCCTTGTTGTGTTATGTGACGTCACATTTCGTTATGACCAATGGTGACATATTTTGTAAGTTTGAATATCCCACCCTGTATTTTCACTTTTTATATAATGTTTTATGCGTCTAAATAACAACTAAATAAAAAACAAAACCTTTTAATTATAATGTGAGGATAAAAAACGATTCGAGAAAAAATATTTAAGACAAAAAAATTTATGCATATTCCCCATTGCTTGACAGTGGGGATAGCGTTGGTACCTGCGAAATTTAATGTCACAATAGAGTTTTTACGTCACAACAGAGTTTTTACGTCACAACAGCTTAACATCTATGTACTTACATACATAGGTGCTATATGTAATATGATTAAGTTATTTAAGCGCTCCAACGATAGTGTACATTGAAATCAACTAATGATTATTTCTTCAGTAAACAAGAAGAAGAAATAAACACATATTTTTTTTGGAAAGGGTTCAGTACAAATTATCAATTCGCCCTGGGATTTCCGATTTACGGAGAGGGTACAGTCGCTAGCAGTGGACATTAACAGGGTTCAAGTAATTTACTATTCGTCATCATCAACCCTTTTACCGTTCCACTGTTGAACACGGGTTAGAATGACACCAGAACGCGAGTCCCACAATGAGAAGGGTTACAACTTATTACTGACTAATTTATCAGTCATTATTTTGAATTCGAAATGGTACCGGAAATTAATTTTTCCAAATTCAAATTGTTATGGACTAATTGTATGTTGCACTGTTTTAATTGGTAAACTGTGGTCGTATTACATCGCGTGTAATAATACATCGAGGAGGCGTTGCGCGAACATTAAGAAAGACTGTTATGGGATTTGTTAACAAAATCCTTTTTGTTAACTACTAGATATTATTTAAAGGTTACATTCGAAATTATTTGTAGAATAATGGTTTCGTTGATGTAATGAATTGTCTCTTTAATAATTCGTAATTACTTTGTAATTAGTGGTTAACGATTAGAGTCGACAATTTCTATTGTTTACCCGGTGGGCCACATTCCTCGCTGGATTACGGGCCGTGATTATCCTATCTTAACGACGTTTCATTTGTTATTTTGACAATAATAATGACTAATGAAATCATTTTAATACCCATTGAAACAAATAGTGCACTATTACACATTTCTTAAATTACTTAACTCGAATTGTTTTAAGACTATCTATTAATATCAACGTTTACGAAACACTAAAAAAATACGCACAAAATCACATTTACAAAAACTATGCAACCGCCAAAAACATTGTCTTGTATTCTTGGGTGTTATTTGTGGTGGGCATGATTTGCAGTAAGGTTTTACTGCTGAAGCTATAAGTAGACACATGTTGCTTTGAAACTTTTACTACAAGTCTTTACGTGACAAAGTAGCGACGAATAAAATGTAATGGCAAAAATAATAATTCCCGCGTACTTTATACGTGAGTACGTGCTTCTGAATTTCTTATAAGATTAGCACATACCTATTGCTTAAATGGAGAATGACTTTTACCATTTTATTTTCAGGATGATTTTCGGTATCAGGCTGATTTTAAAATGAATTTCATAGATGTTAAACTAAATGAGTATGTCATTTAGAGAGATGAGTTTCGTAACTGTTAGTCTAAGCGAGCTTGTCTCTTAGAGATAATTATTTGAAAGTTCCATAATTATGTTCTATGAAACTGCTCTGTTGTACTCTGCTCTGTTGTACATACTCGTAGATTAAAAGCTCGAGGGCCAGTCCTGTGGGTTTATAATTTTAACCAAATTATAAGAGAGAAGTTATATACATTCTTTACACTTTGTATGCCTAAGACCGCTAATGAATGTTTGTTATTAATGGTTCTTCATGCGTCACTTCAACTGCGACAATTACATAATAATTGCTCAATTTTGTTTATTTAATTAGTAGGCTGTTGGTTTTTAAATGTATTTTTGAATTCAACCTAACAAAACGTTGAAGACTTTTAGCAACCGCGAACATTTTAGGGAAATTATTACGTGACGCGCTCGGAAACCGCACTAATTAGTATAAGATACGCCGTTTCCGTTCATCAGATGTCTTCACATCAAATATCCGGTTGTTTGTGCGGCCGCAGTAATTACCTGCACTATTATGTTCTTAACGCTAACGCGACTGTTTGTTCTGAGTCAGAATGCGAAAACATTTTGTTTGTTCGAGTCTTTGCTCTCGTCCTTATCAGCACGAGGGCCATTATCTCACCTTATCTGCACTAATTGCACGCCGTGTATAAAAAGATGCGTTGCTAGTTTTGGGGGCAAGTATCGAACGAGTCCAAACGAGACAGACACGAGTCATTAGTTTAGTGTTATTTTATTTTGACTGGCGAACGACGCGCTGGAGTTTGAACGTTCACAATGAGGATACTATTGTTGCTTCTTTTTGTAAGTACATATTTTTAATCGTCTCTTGTATTTTTTCAATGTCGTGTTAAGTTTAACTTTTTATTGTCCCAGTTCGTACTGTCATACACGTCAGCAAATCAATGCAAAGATAATAATAATAATAATAATACACTATAAGTGCCCTAACTATGTCAAAAATAGCTAAGCACTTTTGCCGTAAATATTTTGTCATCATTATGGCTGCCTGTTACTAGCTCGTCATTAGCATCATTCGTGCGAGCTAATGGTAATTATTTCGGACGTGAATTATAGTTTTCATTTTTATTTAAATTATTAACTTATTTACTTAATATTTTTCGTAACTTGAAATACTTACTATTTTTCGTAATTGAAAATACTATTTTTCGTAATTTGAAATACTTAATATTTTTCGTAATTTGAAAGACTTAATATTTTTCATAATTTGAAATACCTAATATTTTTCGTAATTCGAAATAGTTAATATTTTTCGTAATTTGAAAAAATACTTTTTTTACTGATCTTGTACATTTTATAATATACGATACATACGAGTACATAAATAACAAATGATAACTTTCAAGTGATTTTCACAAATGTTTACTCTTGTTTTTAATTTTATTATTATTATTAATACTTCTTACTATACATATTCTTAACCCCGGTGTCGCACGCTATTATCTCAGCCGGCTTGGTCGAAAGTTTGTTCAAGTATTAACCGCGTGTGTGAGACAACGATTACGTTCGGTATTTGAATATTGTTTCTGTGTGTTCCATGTTGTTTCGTGAATACATGATACTGTGTTAGCATGTTCAGGTGGTTTATCGAATAATTTTTACGTGACTGCATTATATAGTAATGCTAGTTACTTTAGAACGGACTGCGGAGCGCCGCTCGGAAGACGCAATAGAAATATTATTACGTTAGACAAATATAACTATGATACATAAAAAAATTATGAAGTGTAAGTAATATAGTTAGTCTTTCGTGAATTTTATAGAAGATATTATGATAGTATGAGTAGATCGATTGCTGAGGGAAGTATTCATACAAAATAGACGTAGGTTTCGTGTAAATTTATAGATTTATGTCACCAATACAGATCATAGAATTGAAATTAGCTACTTTGGAACAATTGTTACGTATAATTAGTCGTCCCCAAAAAATGATGAAATGAAAGACGATGTTCCTTAATTGTCCGAACTTGGTAAAAAAAATCCAACAATCCGTGAATTTTTATTCCATGCATTGTTGCAGCTGCTGACGATATATTAAAATATGTACGACGGCTTTTGCATTTCTTATAAAAAAATACCAGCAATAGGTATATACCTGCTTATTAAACGTCAAGTTGGAGGTTATGAATTGCCAAGTGCCCATTTTAAGTGCCCGTAAAACGCCTAAATTGTCACTTATGTCCAAGGAGATAGGTAACCCTCAATAATTTCATTTAAAACTGTCTGATTTAATGTCTGACTGTCTCATTTAAAGCTGTTGATTGTTTGTGACATTGTGCCCGCACTGTGAGCTAGGTTTTAATCGAATTACGTCACATTATTATGCAGTAAATCGTACTGATACAACCTGTACAATTTTGCATGAAATATCATTCTTATTTGTTTTCAAACTATTTTATTTGTTTTACTATGCAAGTGTCGTTATAAGGTTCCGTATATATGCCAGAAATTCTGAATATTAGAATTCTTTAATTGTTAAATATTGATTTGTTAACAGCGGGATTTTTGTAAACTTTTTTCAAACTTCAAACAAAAAGGCCTTAATAACGTTAAAAAAATTAAAAAAAAATTCTAAGGTGCGTGAAGTTTTCCAGCTCGCACTTGGCCAGCCTGGCAGATTATGGCCTTAACCCTCTCAATATGAGAGGAGACCCATATTCCAACAGTGAAATGACAAACCGGTTGATTATTATTATTATTATTATTTCCCCCACGTTCGGAAATCACAAAACTTTCTATAAAGAAAAATACTATTAATTTCAATGTTGATATCAATATGACAGGAGACCCATATTCCAATAGTGGAATGATAAATAGTTCGATTGTTATTATATCATTTTATTAACGTTCAAATTTAGATTTTAATGAATTTTTATTTTGAACACCTAATCCCGATTGGCCCAAAATAGGTATAATCGTCATTAATTATTTAAACAAATAACGTTTAATTTCAGGTTGGCGTTTGCCTAGTTAGCGCGAAATATATACCTCATGAATCGAGTGCCACATATGATGTCCTACACCGAATCAGAAGATCAGATTCTGGAGACACAGATTCAAACGCGGCATCCGTAGAGCATAATGATAATTCAAGTAACGATAACGATAATAACGATGATAATGATGATGATGACGACGAGGACAATAATTCTTCGGAGCAGAAACTTATAGAGGAAGAAGAGAAACTCCGAGAAAAAGAAGAAAAGAAAAAACAAAAACTTCTGGAAAAATTACAAAAAGAAAGACAAAAAGAAATTGAAGAAGAGCGAAAACTGGAAGAGAAATTATTGAAAGAGCAACGAAAACTGCAAGAAAAACGTGAAAGAGAAGAACGCAAGGAACGAGAAAGGATTGAGAAAGAAAGGCGTAAATTTGAAGAACACGAAAGAAAATTAAAGGAGAAGGCGGAGAAAGATGAAAGGACACGTCAGGAAAAACTAAAAAAACAACTTGAAGAAATACAAAAAGACCAAATAGAATCAGCTGAAGAC
>DWMG01001743.1:0-14540 GCA_018244855.1 Elbella merops | reverse complement strand
TGTTTCAAGGTTTCCAGCGTCCTGGGAAGCATTCTATTTGTAGCCTCAATCGGAGGGGTGAAATCTGCTCAAACTGTCATGCGCACTATAGTCAGGACCGATCGATAACGCACACATCCAACAACCTTTAACGCACACCTCTATAAGTGAAATTTGCTATTGCGGCTTGCGGCCGATGCGGCCATACTTTATTAAACATGGTAGATGTAGTACAGGTATATGAGCCGTGGAAAATGAAAACGCGCGAGCCGCATTCGACGCATAACGCAAGTGACCAATGCAAGACGCATTCTAGGAAGCCTCGGCGGGGACCGCTGCAACAAACATACCCCGCTCCATATAGATGAACTTTGATATTCTGCTGTGAATACGAACTTTGACATTTGTAAAGGCTCGAGTATATTGTATGTTGGATGGACACCTATAACTACAAAAAAGACATATTAAACTTTATGAAAGAATTAACTAATTGCTTTAATTTCCCAATAATACTTAACATTTTAACAGTTATTTGTAAACTGGAAATTAGAAAAAAATTATAACAAAATTAAATATAATTGTGACAATCAAGTACTGTGATTTGTCGATGTACGCGTGATTCTTAAAAAAAATGAATACTCTGTATTCATCATTCTCTGTTTTTATTTCGAGCAGACAAAAACAGACGTTGCTCTCTGTCTAACTTAATTTATATTGGTACTGTACTTAATTTTTATTAATTTTGGATACAATTCGAACATCATTTAGACGTTTAATAAGTATACAACAGGTCGTATAATGCCGTCCAGTCAGCGTACCTCGTGAATTATACATCCAACAATGTAACTATTAAATATAAATAAAAAAAACGTAACTTCACGCCTGTAATATATGTAATATATTTATATTTATATGTAATCCTTCTAATCCGAACTCTAAAAACTGTTGATTTGTCTATTAAATAAATTATACTAGAGCAGTAAACTATTCAATAATATAGGAAAACTGAAGTCCAATCAAAAAGAATTAAACACGTCCAGATAATCTAATTGCTTACCTTAGTTTTAACATGCAATGCTTTGATAATAATGGTCTTGTACCATGATCTCCATAAAAATCTTAAATAAATTAAAAGGAACACTATAAAAAATTATAATTATCTTACAAAAAAAGGAAAACATTTTGGTAAAAATATAATGAAATTAATTACGCGATAAAATACCTCATTACTAGAAAATCGTTACAAGCTATGAATATATACATCGTTGATAGCAACATCCGTTTTAAGAATATAATAAACGTCAATTTTCGATATCAAATATTCGAGAAACGGTCAATTAATTCACCTGACTTAAGAATTTAAGACAAGGTATGCGTTCGCTTAAAGCAAGTTTCACTCTTTGCAGGAGCTTTCTAAACAGACCTCAAGTTCTGAAGATTCTAAACAATAATGCGTCGACCATAAAACAAACCCAGCCCTTTGACAATATGCCATTTTCTGTACCCAACAGGTAAGAAAAATGTAAGCAACAGCCCCTTGGACGATTTTCGTTTACTTAAAATTAAAATTACAGTTACTACTGAGCTAAATCATAATAGATGCTAATATGAATACACATATAACACCTTTTATAAATGACATTAACTAATGAAAATTTTAGTATTATTTTTTGTATTATAGAATCTTTTTGATAATAGATTATTGATTGTGATAATATTTCTAGTATTGTGATATTGTGAACATGTACCAATTAAACACATCATTTCACACGTCAGATCATTTAAGTTATGATTTTGATAATTACACAGAGCAGGATGCTGCCTTATGTGAATCCAGGTCACGCTGACGTAAATCTCCCGTTTGCGTGCGTCATCGCGTCCGCCATTTTGTATAGGCGAGAATACATAATTTGATTATTCGCTACCATTTTACAATTTTTTTTCACTTATTTAATATATGTTGTTTATTTCTTATAATATCTATAATCTTGGTGCCATCTGGCACCAAATGCCATTTGGTATTCCATAAGGATATGACATCTGTATACCTATATTCTACTCTCGCTGTAGTTTCTAATTTTCTATTTACCAGAGTATTTAGTAATATTATCCTAAAATATACCGGAAAACTCTTTTTTCAGGTACGCAGCAACGTTGTTCTTTTCATTATTCTTCGGTGTTGGATTGTGGGCTCCTTTTCTTATTGTTTGGTATGCAATGGCTAAACGTACATTGTAACTCTTTAATTATATAGATACTTGATTATACCATCAATTTGTTTATTTCAAAACCTACGTAGGTACTCTGAAAGCTATTGAAAGTTTTATTTAACTTTTACTATCAAAATATTTGTTTTTTTTAATATCCCTCTAGCCTACTACTTAAGTACCTATATATATACTATATTTTATCGAATTGCATAATAAAATGAGAGCTGAAATAGAATTAATATTGACTCTAGGGTTAAACAGCCAAGACGAGATCACCTTTATTATGAATAGCGGCATCATTAGTCACACATTTGAAACGTTGAATTTACACATCAACACGAAGTGACCCCAATGCCCCATATCACATATCAATGTTGGTGGAAATAGAAATCCGTGGGCCGAAGCCGTATCGATTATCAAATCAAGAAGCGAAAACTAAGCACAGTTAGATCCATTACGAGATAGAGAGAGAGCACCGAGTAGTCTTAAATACATAATGTTTATTTATTTATTCATCATTCCCTTCATACAAACATATTGTCTGCTTTCAAGGACGTCTGACTTCTCCATCAGATATTTAGTACTGACAATGTAGATAAGTTTTAAAAACTTTACTATATTTAATTTAATCAATCTTAAAAGTAAGTCGATCTTTGACAGTCATTTTACGTTTAGTTTTATTGTTTTTCTTGGGGTTTTAATCCCTTACGCCGAGAGCTACGCTTATATGCATAACACTTATAAGTGTAATTGGCAGACACATCAACGTAATTCACATCACGACAAAGCCAACCTTTGTGAAGCTTCTAACACAAAACTTCAGTAATACTTATTTGTTAACTGAAAATAACCTTTATATGTGACTACGTCCTACTGCAGATGACCATATAATAGTGATAAATTCAGCCCGTAAGTACATATTTGTATAATATCATGAAAAACTAGCAGCTATGTGAGTACCACCTCGTTACGTTCTAAGAGAAGCTCGTGGTATAATACTTTCTTCAAGTTCAGGTTTGATGAACAAAGATTTCTCGACCTTTTTGTCCACTTTATCATAAAAGGAAACCATAAAATCGTATCGTCGTAAATCTTAAAACGTATCATTTTAGCGACGTGATGAAATTATAAAAGCCTTGAGTGCAACAGTGCTCTGCTGTACCTGTGAGCCACAAATCAATAACCGTGATACATTGCTACATAAAATAGATATATTCTAGGATATCTGTGGATGTTGATGTGAGCCCAGTGGCGCTCCCGTTGGAGTTTGCGCACTACTTAAATGCACTGTGCAAACTGCCTCACATCAATTGGCTCTGTAAAGCAACAAGTTACACTTCCACAAGCCGCGTTCCTGGAGGTATTGCAATAAGTAAATAACAAGGAAGGACAGAATATAAGAAGCGAAAGGCAGTGAAAGCATGCCTTTCGTTTTTAAATATTGCCCGAAGTGCATCAAAGGCGCTCGCTCTACAATGATGCTCGGTGTTATTATGTGAGTAGATACCCAGTAATCATCAAGTAAATGTAGGAAACTAAACAGGGTCTTAAATTTTCAGGTGTATATACAGTCAAAATAATACCAACGCTGCGAAAGATTGTAATTTTGAAAGTACTATTTTTTTTTCAGAGCACTAGTCAGTTCGTATTTCTGGGACTACATAGAAAACTACATGTGGATCATGTTATTCCTCTTCATCTTCGTGAAATACATCGGAATACTATAAATCATTGATGAGTAATGAAATAAAATATACTGTAAATTAATCCTCTTTTCATTCCTTCGCGTTTGTACCTTTCATTTTTATAAAACACTTCATCAATAACTTTTATATTTAAATTAATCATGATTATTTAAAATTTTTTTGCTAAAGAAATAAAAACGTAATTCAGCATTGCTACCCAATATAATACTAAATGTGAGATCTGAAATAATTTATAGCCATTTTATTAATTTTACCTTAAAATAATACTTACTTAATATTTTAATTTATAACCATTAAAAACTATGCACAACTATAAAAATGTTACTTAAATAAGAGACATTTAATTTCTTTTACAATAATGCATAAATAATAGTATTAGAAGTTTAGAAAAGAGCACTACTAAGATAGACTTTCTTGCCTAACTGTACTGTTTCCCTTGTCATAATCAAAAAATGATAAATGATTCCTGCAGGAGCAGGATATAATGTTTAAGACAGCCTGTAAATAGACTGCTCATAATAGGATAGAAAGGATGACCTAAAAAGAGTAATAGTAAGTATAAAATAATTGCGATTATTTTATACTTAATATTACTTAGTGATCTCTTTTACTTCTTATTCTAAATATAAACCGACAATCCTTAATACTAAATACAAGACACAAAACTCATAATCAAGATTAATTTGACAGATTCCTTTTGTAAATCTTCTTCTTTTTCTTCTTCTTCTTCTTCTATCTTCTTTCTTATTCATTTTGAAGTTTTTAGATTGATGTAATCTAATCTTTAGTTGAGGCTATTTTTACCATTATGTAAAGTCAAGAATCTCATCAAGTACATTTTTTCTAAAAAGATCATTCTTTAAAATTACTGTACTATTACACTGCTGCTGCTGCATACTGCTGTATGTATTGCTAGTATTAATGTTATACATCACATTTTAAATGGTTACAATCTCACATCTTTCTTTACTTACTAGTGAGTTGGTCAAATCATTAGATGGTTTACAATAAAAAGAAAAAAGTTAAGAACACTTTAGCACTCTGGAGAAAATATTAATTATTCAGTCTTCCTTGGCTGATGGCTGGTTATTAAATGCAATGCTGGTAATATGCAGTATCTTCACCATTAAACATTATTCTCTAGTAAATTCCAGTGATTCTCCACTTGCAAAACAAAATAACTCTGCATTGACAAATGATTAAATTGTATAGCTGGGCCTGCACCTTTACTTTTTATTTACTATGATGAACACATGTAGATGAATCAAGAAAATAGCAATTTTCATACCTGTGGATGCAGTCTCATTATTGACATACAACCTTATATACTGAGTAAATTCACATTACATTCAATTGTTATGTATATTTCTGAAGACAGAATGCTAACCGATTGCATAATTCAAACACAACATTCTATTCATTGGTACATCTAAAAATAACATGTTAACATTATGCATAGAAATTCAAGTACCTACTGTATAAAGATAAGTATCAAAGTTTTGCAAGCACTAACAATGAAATGAAAACTCATCAATACAATATAAATGTTAAATGTTGCTACTGTGATATGTGATAATTCAAGTACATACATGACTGTTAGTTACAAAAAAACTTAATTGTTTCTTGGGCCATATATTTGATTATGATTATATATTATAGCAAAACAGAACTTGTGTATACTATAAACATCAATTAATATCACACTGAGCATCACAGGCTTACTTGTGCATATAGCTTTTAATTAATCTCTTAGTGACTAAGAAAATAGAATATATTTTATCAACACTGAAAACTGAAAAAGCAATCCTCATTTCCATCTTTTAATTCTATAAAAGTTATCTTACAAATGCACATAAGAACACACTATCAAAACAATCATGACATCCTGATATTACAGTATTTATTGACCTATAGAATCACAGTAGTAAGCCCATGTGGTGAAATGCACTTAGAAATTATTGTACACTAATTAATTTACTGGGAAGGATACAATCACCATCCTCATCATCAGCTTGTGTCAATCCACTACTAGACATTTGTCTCCCCTAATGAGCACCTGTACAGATTTCCCAGAAGTTTTATTTATCTTAGTCCTGGGCATGCATGAAAAATACATACTACATATTATGTACTTACAAAGATACAAAAAAATAGTACTAGCACTAAATAGAACCCAACTATCAGAATAGTACTTGTATTACAAATTATATTAACAACAAATAAGTGTCAATTATTTTTTCCTACCCACCCCATAAAGGATCTGGAGTTAACATATATGTGTATTATCATAACAAGCTGGCATAATCATGTTTATGGATTAATTATTATAACTGTAACTAACTGTGAAGAATATAAAGGTAATGAACTTATAAGGAATGTATAATATGAGCCTTGGTCAACCAAAGATGTTCTCAGTACATACTTAAATCTCCACTGCTAGGTCCTACACCTACAAAATATCTTTAATTACTACAATAGCTGTCTGAAAATGGTGGAACACCTAGAGAATTTACAATACATTATGATAGAAATCCTCAACTTTCATTAATGTACATAGTAGTAACATAGGAACCCCCATTATGTATTCACCTGTCCAATAAAGTTGCCAAACTTGAGATGACATTTACAGCACAATTATATGACTGTGAGAATATAATACTTGGTAGCAAGACACATGATAGTCTTATACCTGACCTGTATTAATAGTTGACTTTCCTGTCAATTAATTAACATAAACATACATGTGTCAAATATTTAAACTGCAATAAAACCACCAATTATTTTACTAGGTTTATTCAGAGATTAAACATTGTTTCTAATACAGCTTTCTATTTAACAATCAGCTTATTCAAGGCCATGATGGTGGATCACCTTCCTTAACTCTGCCACCATACAGCATAGATTTATCCCTGAAATTGGTCATCCTTAGTGTCTCTTGGTCATCCAGATATTTACCGATGAGGAACCCAGATAATGGTACACCGAACCATACAAAGCGTGTAGTTATTCCGAAGATGGCCATCTTACTGGAGCTGTTTTTGTTGCGCTTTCCACTTCCTGGTGTGATTCCAATCAAGGAAGATCAGAGCTACTGTCAAGGTCGGAAATGTGATGCTCACAAGGTTCCTACGAAGGAATTGTCTTATCGCCATAAAACTGAAAAGGTAAAAAGTGAAAATAATAAGTAATTTATGAAACTAGCATCATTTATCAAAATTTTATGTTTTACAGATAATGCTTAGTAAAGCTGCTAAAGATAGTTTGTTTCATGAGCAAATTTTTATCGGCAACAGTCATATCAGCCCAGAGATAATCTAAAGTCATTTAATAAAAGCATCCAACATCTCATCCAACACTTTTATAGGATTTCCGAATCACAAAAGTTAAACAATTTTTTTTAATTAGAGGAGGTTACTAATTATTAAAACACCAGGAAGTATCAAATTAGACAGTTACAACATTGGTATTTATTTACCAATATATTACATTATCTAGACTTATATTTAAATTTAATCTTTATTATAAGCGTTTGTTTCTGTGCCTTAACTTTACAGTGAAGTTACATAACAGACTGCAACGTTCAGTAATTCTAAGTTACGGACGATAATTGGTGGTCAACCACGGATTAAATTGCATCGTTGTAATTAATTATAACGTATTCGATACCAAATTGAGTAAATCCAATATAAACTGGAAACGAAACAAAAATAAAACTATTTCACCTGAGCGGGTGTATCATGTCCCCGCGCGTTTTGCGGCATAATATTTAACTAAATATTACCAACTTTAAGGGAAAATAAAATACAGTACATTATAATGCTAAATTACTTGGAAATTGAAATAAGTATTTTTTAAAAACTAACCTTAATCTGCAATGTCGACTAGGTACAGATGTGACAGTTTTTGACTTGACAGTTACCTCAGTACTACACTCAGCTCTTACATAGATATCAAATTGTACAGATTACCATAAATATACGCATTCAGCCAGTAGAATTCCAACTTACAAACCTTCTGGTTGTACATTGATTACCTTGTTGGTCATGGGGTTACAAGTGCCACTACTGATCGAGAGTCCTGGATTCGAACCCCGTCTTAGGTACTATGCGGTTTTATAACTCAAAATGCCTGTTATAAAAGGCTCATCTATTTTGAGATGTATCGTGAAAGTGGTGAAATGTGCATGTGTTCTATACTCCTCTATCTACCTCTTCAAAAATTACAGGCTTACTCTAATGTTAATCTCGCCGTAAGAAATTTCACTATCTACCACGTAAAGAAATAAAACATTATAGGAAGCGGAAAAAAAAATTAAAACCGTTGAAGATTATTATCGCTCATATACCTATTTCTTTTAAACTTATTTAAAACCAAAAGCACAAGATTTAAAATTATTAGGTAGATATGATTTTACTTTCCATTTAAAAAACACAGTGCCGATTACACAATTATGGCGAATTTAATGAATAAGAAAATTAATTGAAATTTATAGAAGAGAATTCTTGTTCCAAATTTTCGGAGTTTGTAATTCTAAAATAGAGTGTTACTCCTTTCTTAGAAATTAGACCGCTATGTAAATTTGCGACACTTTATAACAACGAGTAGCAATTTTTTTTAAACATTTGTTATTTAGAAACGATGTCTGTCTTCGCATATCTTCTTTAATAAATACCTATATAGTGAACTCTAACATAAGACCATAATATTATTCTACATTTCTACCTGCAACTTGTCAATTAGCTAATCAACTAAATACCCATTCCATATAGATGTTAAATAGAGAGCAGGGAAGACTTATGGCTGCCTGTAAGCGGCTGACGGTTAGAAAGAGAAAAAACGATCGCAATACTCTATCTATCTTTCTCTATCTCACTACTGACACATGCGCAATCAAACAAAAGCTTGTTTTTCAAATAATCGTATGATCTGCCAATAACCGTCTCTTCAAAATCGATAATAGAGTCGGATATTTACCCGGGAAACAAAAAAACTGACTAATAAAAAAAAATGCGCTAAACTTGTGCCAATTCAACATACATTTCCGTGTGTTTATTTAAAACAAAAGTTTACAAAGTTAATACCAAAATGAAATAAGCCTATACATTCTTAATTTTAAAAATGTCACTGCACAATTTTTTTTATTATTGAAGACTCATTCATTCCGAAAAATAAATAGTGATTTAACATACTAAGAAAATGTAATTTTTCACCAAAAATTTTTATCAAAAATAGATTGAAACGAATAATGCGCAAGACAAAATGATTAACAATGAATGTAAGAAATCATTCAATGACTGAGTAACGTACAACCCCGTTCAGCTCGTTGCTCTGCTGGCGCCGCCTTGACGTTGGGAGGCACTCGTTTCCCGTGTTGGCGCTGTGGATACTGCGCTGATTTTTCTGTATTCTAATTTATTTGCATGTGGTTTTATTATGTTAATTTCAATAAAGTAAACAATATTTTTGGTGATGTTGACCTTAGGGTTATCGTTATTTCGCAAAAAGACTCTTAAAGATAACGTTCAACGTAATCCGTCGGAAATCGAGAAAGCTTCAAACGCGTTTGAAGCTTTCGTTTTCGCATTAATGGAACTATGAACCTGGACCCTCTAACGTTTAGCTTATCGCAAATTAGTTGTCTCGTTGCAAATCTGAACAAGAAGAACTTCAAGCAGACAAGCCAAGAGTTGTTGCAGGTAAGATTATTGATTTTCTTTGTTTGGCCGCCATGTTGTGAACCGTCCGTGAGCTCGCCACGAGATGGTTTGCTATGGCTGCTAGGTCCTCGTGGTCATCCTTTACCTCATTACGTGCATAAGCAATAAATAACGACCTTTTTTGCAATTCGTTGCCAGCCTTGAAGCTCTATTTGTATGATTAGTGCCCTTGATCTGATGGGGTGACGCAGTTGAGGTATTTTACGGATGGCCCTCGTTACAGCTAAAGCTTTTCGTGGCTTTATTTATTATCTATATTAATTGATAGCCGCATAGTATCATTTTATAATCGATAACAACGGTAAGTATAAATATTTTTACTGTTTCTCCTTTTGTTGTACAACCTTCTGGCTTATAAGTAATAATCATTTTATGATATATTTAACATTGTATTTAAGGAACACCATTTTTCTGCCGCAGTATGTATTTTTATTTTTTGTTCATAATTAAAACCACGTGCGAGTTAAATTTTTCAATCCGAATACATTATCTGCTATCTCACTCTTTCGTTACGTGTACTGTTTTCGTTAGCTGTCTTTGTCTCACTCTAGAGAGCAGCGCCCGTTAACTACAGGTTGCCGGTAAGCCTGCTAAGCTTGTATTTATTAACATATTATGTTTGTTTTTATTACTTCAAACTGCAGCTGAAACCTAAATGCCCGTTTTTTGCCCTTTGGAATAAAAACAATTGGATATAATCCTTTGAGCCTTAGCATCACACACATTAGTGATGTTTCACTTTCTACCAGCGAAACTTTAATCTACTGTCATGATAAAAATTATTTCTTAAATCAAAACTATCCTCCTTCGGTGTGACATATTATTAATTTGTACATAAGCTACAAAATCTTTGTGCCAAGTAACTATTTTTGTTTTAAAATACAAGACACAATTTATACTTAAGTGATGTATTTTTGAACTATCACAAGTGACAGCAGTTGTAACAACTGCTCACAAGTCATCATTTCCATTATGTTATACCATAATACATGGTAAGTAAATCATGTTTAATCTGACGTAGAACCAAATAATACTTAATAATTTTATTAAAATATTGAAGTATTTGCCCTTAACTGATGGTTAATGCTTTTATTTACTAAATTAATTAAAAAATGTGGGTAATATACCTAATCCAATTGTATGATCTTACAGGAGTATATATAGTCCAATTATAAGCGCCAATTGTTCTGTAGTAATGAGAGTCATGTAAACCTCTTTCTCTCTCAAATATTAAGTAATAGTAATTTCTTAATTAACTTCTTCTGTAAGTACATAACTACTGTCTGCACTAGTTGATAGTTATTTTTATGTACTCATATTATGCATATCCAATGAGTATGATCACTTTCCACTTTTCCACCACACATTTGTAAACTATGGTATGAGCTTCCTTCAGAGGTGTTTACAGTATGCTATGACATAGGTTCTTCAAATGGAGTCTGAAAAAAATCCTCCAAGGCAGGCAACACATTCAACATATTTTTAAATGTCTATATGCGACAATGATCACTTATTATCATGTGGGCCACCTGCCTGTTTGCCTTGCCTTTTAATATAAAAAAAGAAAACACTTTCTTAGACTTAAGTGTCTCTAATAATGTTTTTGCGGATCATATGGTTTATTGATTTTGATTAGTTTTTTTAAGATGTGAACAGTGGCAAGTAAGTATGACGCTTAATAGTATAATTGAACATAGAGATTATTTTGATTTTCAATGAAGTTTTCCAGATTGAAGTGTGATTGACAAGTTATGAGTTATAGTTGTGAAGAGTGACAGATTGAAGTGAATGTTTAACACTAGATTTACCAAATTAACCCATGTGACAGGTCTACAAGTTACATTTTAAATTTCCTACTACATGTAACATTTTCTTTCTGTAATGATATCATGACTTTTGTAGCCATAACTAAATAATCTGTTTTATTATTTTTATATTATTTAATATATGTTTTTTGTTATGGACACTTACACCAAATAAGAAAATACTTGTACTAAGTACTAAACACAAGCACATAAAAATAAATAAAACTAATAAGATTTGGCAGGTCCGAAAGTGTGTGCTTTTATAATAACACTAAATTTGGAGTCAATATGATTGATCAAAGGGCACAAGAGTATATTACTCTAATGCATCATAGTTTGGTGCGATAACATGGAGTAAATTTTTCTTCTTTCTATTTTTATATGGTCAAGTGAGACATCAACTAGCCTTGCATTAAATGTTATACAAACATTACTCAATATAATTCTTTATGAATAATAAATAACTGATTTATAAAAAAAATTGGTTTGAACATGAGGAAAGCTTAACCAAAATTCTTCGTCTATTTCTTAATTGATGCAAAAGAGTTCATCTACCGAAGAGTTAAATATGATTTACTTGTTATTTTTATTATTGTACATTGTGGGCATTTAAATTTGAATTCAAAAAAGAAAATGTATGTTATTTGCCATGCTATAATGTGTAAAATCTGAAAAATTAATTTGATTTATTTAGTTTTCAAATAAATATGGTATGTGGCATTACTGTTTTTGATGAACCTAGAAAAAGGCTTATTTCTGGTCCCGAAGCTAGAGTAAGTCTATATACCAGATATCTGATGACTTGATGGTGCCTAGTTCTACAGTCCAAAGAATTATCCAGCACTATAGTAAGGATGGAATTCCTTCATGTTTAAAGAAAACTTTGGCGACCACACAGTGCAAGTCAAGCAGAAAACAGTTTTCAAGAGTAATTGAAAAAAATGAAAAAAATCATCATGTTAGGACTAGAGAACTCATTCTTCAATTGAAACACATGATTTACAAAGTTTCAGTTGTTACGTGTAAGGGAGTATTAAAAAGAATGGGGTATGGCTTTTACACTGTTAAAGAAAAGTCATTGCTATTGAAGAAGAGACTAAATTTTATTCATGACCACTAAAATTGGTCTTCCGACCAGCGGCGAAGTATCATAGAGAGTTGAATCGAGTTTTGAGGTAACAGACAGCAACAAAATTAAAAAAATTGAATCGGAAGAAAAGCGATGCATTTTACACTGATTGTTTTAAAAGAAAAGTTAAGTTGTTATCTCTGTCGTGATATGGAGCTGCATATCAGCGCAAGGGGTGGGTAGCATGCAATTCGTGGAAGCCAATATTTATTTATTCTTTATTGCAAAACTTATAAATTTAGGTATGTTTAACAAAAGGCGAACTTAATGCGTAATAGCATATCAATATCAATGCTACGAAATACCAAAATATTTTGCAAGAGAGTCTGCTGCGTGCTGTTCTGCTGTAGAAACATCAAGTTGATTTCATATTTCAACAAGATGGGTGCTTCAAGCCACACTGCCGAATCAACCACAACATAGCTCTTTTCAATTGGCATTAAAACAATTATACAGCCCATTATACAGCCCAGATCCTTCACTGAGCTTCATTTCCAAGACTCCAACTTTCCAGGGTCCAAGACCGACTGAAATGTGAGACTAGTGACGAGTAAAACGATATCAGATAGCAAGAGAAAAATTACAGGCAATTTATATACTGTGTTCAATTGGCATCCTTTCTGTACGTAAGTGGTGTCAAATAGGACATTGTAATAATAATAAAACCACAACTATTTCCAATATGGGCAAAAAAATAATGTGGAAAGTGTACATAGAGAATATTCTACATTTTAATACTCTACACTACCTGCTTCGGGGATTACAGGCGTGAAGTTACGTTGTAAAAATTGTAAGTGATGGACATGAAAGGGAGCGTTCAAGTATTACGTAATGCAATTTTTGAAGATTCTTGACCCTCCCCCCCCGTGTATCGAGTCTTAATGTTTTTCTGTAACCCCCTAAATGTTATGTAACAACCAAATGCCCATTTCTACCTAAAAGTTACAAATATGAGAGCGTTTATAGGCCATGAACAGATGATGATGCGAATCTCACCCTTTTGACGTCATTATTACATAATTCACTTTAATAACACTAAACTACTGTCAAGTGCTCAGACGTATTATGTGTTTAAAACACTAACCAATACAAAATAAAATTGACATACAATTCACAGGGCACATTCACAGGATTCCCCTTAAAACATAGACTAAAAAGGTTGCCAACTTGGAAGAACTAAATAAAAATGTAACGAAACGAAAAGGATTGCCATTTTGCCAACTTAAGAAATTTATACTCCCTAGTTTTTTTCGCCCTCGCGCCTGCATATGTAACGCATGCGTTGTACAAGACCCCCACTCACCCCCAAATTGCGTTACAACATACTTGAACGCACCCAAACGACTAAAAGTCTGATTAATTTATAATATGTTTGACTCTATGTATTACTCATGATAATACATAGATTTGAATATATCATACACTCCCGAATATTAGATTAATTGTTTACTATTTTTCATGTGTGTTTGGGGTTGTTATCTTGTTGGAGTACTATTTCATCCACAACATATGGTATATTTTGAACAGCTTCCATTAGATATGTTTTAAGAATTTTGATATACCTTTTTCCATTAATATATTATTTCCATTTACTTTGTAAATTGTTAAGCCACACTATTGGCTAGCAGGCAGATTGGAAGTTTGATATTACCACCATCATGTTTGTTTCTAGAAAATCCACTGCTTGTTATGGTTTACCCTTCCAAAATCATTTTCACTCATCTATGCCATATCTATTAATGTTGGTCTACTAGGACCAAATAACCCACATTCAATCAGTATCAGCTCAGGTAATATATGGTTTTACAATTTTTCTTCTAGATTTAATATATTTTTTCATATAGAGAGGTTTCTTTTTTCTACAGCTGTCATATTCAGTTTGTTTTATGCCCAACAAACAGTTCATTTACTCATTGAGGTTCGGGTGTCGTGCCTTTAACGTTCCATCACTTCTGGCCCTGAAGGCGCGTTACTAGAGCTGAAATCGCGATTGC
>DWMG01001742.1:0-14541 GCA_018244855.1 Elbella merops | reverse complement strand
ACTCGGAGTCTGAATCTGTGCGTAGTGCATAGCAATAGGCCCACCACCTATTCCATGGGACTTAAACGTAACTGGTGAAACGTGGGAGTGTACTACACTCCTCTGCCTATCTCTTCGGGGATTACAGGCGTAATGTTATGTTATAAATAGTATAAACTGACAGTTATTGATTAAGTGGTTGCGAAAATTAAATGACAACGATAAAAGTAATTAAGTAACAGACGCACCGCCCTGTTTGTTTCTCTTCGTGTTGTCCCAGGTGATATCGCCCTGTTATAGCAGTAACAAAATAACCCGCTATAACAGGAAAGTATACTAGGGCTGGTTTTCGTTTAACACAACAAGTGCGCAAGTAAAACGTTAAGAGTTTACAAAGCTTTGTTATTGAAGGAATAATTTCATTTTATAAATAATGAGGATTCTATCTTAACTAATATAATATGAAACACTTTAGAGGTGACTTCAATCAATTTATAATTAACGCGTCTCCGAGATACTGCAAGCATTGAAAGAAAAGAAGTCGTTTTAAAACTTTTCCAGTCTTAATGTTTTCACATTAAATACGGTAGAGATTATAGGTAGAGCTTAGAAATCTATGATAAATACTTTCCAATTAAAAAGTTTTCCAAACGGTTTTTTATACTTGTACCCTTAGGGTCCTTTTAAATAGACCGGCTCGGAGAGCGGAGCAGATGTTGATCGTATTTAAAATAGAACTTTAGCTCATTACAATAAAGTCTATTTTTGCATTTCAATTGTTTTACAACAGGCGCTGGTACATCCGTTTGTCATAAAACAATTGAAATGTGAAAATAGACTATTGAAATCTACTAGTTCTACTTTAAATACGATCAACATCTGCTCCGCTCTCCGAGCCGGTATATTTGAATGGACCCTTACAGTAGACGTGGACCATATCTACCAATAACAATAAACTTACGAAGCTGGAGATGACGCTAATGTCCAATGGGGGTAAGTTTTCGGTGTAGATGAGCAATATACATTCGGTATATACTATGTTTTATGTCTATAGGTCGGCATGCCCGAAGTTATAATAAATATTACAAAAATGTTGTAAAAATACGTGAACAGATGTAGCGAAACATATCTCGGTATAGCAACATATATGATTGCGCAGATGGTGACTGCAATGATATACAGTAATCGCCCTTATAGCGCGGTACTCTTATAACGCGTTTTCATATAACGCGAATTCAGTCCCTCGCATAACACGTGTTTTCCCCCATACAATGCAGAGATTTCCCACGTTATATTTCTGTACTGTAAAATTTATAATTATTTGTACAGTTCACAATTAATTTAGCGTCCCTTCGCACATTGTGTCAATAGTGTTGTTACAAAATTAAATTATTATATTTTAATAAATTTTGGATTTATTATTCTTTCAAACCCCTTTAACGAGAAAAGTTAAACGTTAATCATCATTGTACATAAAGCGTTATACGGAGTCATGCAAGCGGGTTATACAACAATACTCCTACAACGCGTTTTCCTATAACGCGAAACGATTCTACCGTGTTATAGGGGGGATTGGGGGGATTACTGTATATATTATATTTATATACATGTATATATATATTACAGCTGTGTCTCTGACGACATTAAAGCTACCAACGCTGACACAGACTAATAAAGTGCAGTCCAGTTATACGTACTTTGACTTACCTGTAATTCTTAGAAATACCAAACAATATTTCAAATATCACTATGAGTAATTCTTATACCTTTGTTTATTATTAAGATGTTCCTCTATGAACGAAACTGTTATCTTTTTGGTATATTTTTATTTTTTGTCTCACTGTACATCACACCTCGGGTGTACGTATGAACCTACGTCTGTATGAACATGATGGTTATATATCACGCGAGGAGGTTAAAAATGGATTGTAATTTTTGAATGTTATCTTACGACGACCACTTGCACCGTTCGTTAGGATTTACCTGCAATTTAATATCAATTTTAAACGTTATTAATATTCAGTACATTGAATGTCATCCGAGCGTCAGCCGGTATTTCCATAGCTACCTTTACCGTGACCGCGGTGCCGCATCCGTCTTAATTCATATTTCCGCGCCGCCCTTCAGCGGGAGTTTGATCTAATTTATCTCCTAAGCTCGATCCATTAGCGGACCTTCCCGTGATAACGAGTTGACAGCGACGGGCGCGGCGCTCGCGGCGCTCGCTCGTGCCACAGCGCTCATTGGGCTCACTGCGCTCCAACCGGCCGATAGATAGAGTTGCTCCTTCGTTTTGTTTTCCTGTGTGCTCATTTCGTAAATTGACTCTTCACACTTACAACTTCGTAATACTCAGAATTTATTGTACTTTAAATTTAGTGTTATTTGATTCGTTGTGTTGCATAAATTAATTGCAGTGTCATTGTGTTTTTATTATTATTGCATTATTATCGATGTGAGGAAGTGCCGGTACCAAAATATTACATTCTCATTTAACTTGTGCGTAAATATTGATAAGTTATATGCGAAACGTTTGTTTTGTGAATGTGAATCGTTGTTTTTGTGGCCTCACATAACACTCAAGCGTTTGTGAGTGTGCGTGTGTGTGTGTTCGTACGATACCTAGATCACGTAATGCAACAATATTAAAAGTTACAGGTTAGTGTTCCTTTAAAATAAAATTTTTCTTTTTTTTAACGAAACTGATTCAGATATTAGTTAGTGCAACGATCGACTAGTAAACAAAAAAATATTTTTTGTCGCACTGCTTATTAATCGGTACGAAGTAACGAAATCGGTTAATCCCATTATTATTGTTACTTTTAAGTGCGTCTCTCAAACAGCCATATCCTCTACTTAACATTCGCTATCCAAAAAAGATTTTAAAATAAAATAGTGTGTAGGTGTATGTGTATACAGTTTGTAGTGCTGTATCAACTTTTAAGTATCTGGACGATCGATACACAGAATTGCTATTAGCGGGCGCACAAAGATGTTAGTACAGCGAGGCGATTACGCGGGGATTAGTGGCGCTTAGGAGAACTTAATCCGTGTGTTTCTTCCTGCATTCGGTAAATAGCAAGCTGTATTATCAGTCATTCGGTATATAAGCATATTAAGTTACGTAAATAAATAAACTCTAAATAAACGCTACTCCATGATGGATTTTTTATCAGATATTTTGAAGGGAAGAAAATATTTATTAGTTAATTATATAGTTAAATACATCTAGAGAATCGTACCTACATAATTATGTAGTTGCAGTATGCAAAGTAAATGTAATACGTGAGAATGAATGAGGAAATTAAATTCCAAATTATTAAGTCGAATTTATTAATAAATAACATGTATCCCACGACAACGATTCCATTCAGTGATTCTATACAAAAATTTTAGTATATTATGATTTATTTCGATATAAAATTTAATACGAAGCGTGCCCCAAACAAACTCAAATGTATTTTTACGCACATAACTCAATCAAGAAACAACGTGGGACACATCATCATCATTATCAGCCTGTCTACGTCCACTGCTGCACATAGGCCTCCGAATAGAGGCTTTTGCCTATAATTCGTATGCTGGACATGAGAAACCACTTGCATTTTGGTAATTTTAAACCTCTACGTGCTAACCTTAAGTCATACACTGATACGAGGGGTAATTGCATTTTGGGGATTTTTAAACTGTACGTACATACGAATATATCAGTGGATACCGACAAGTGTTCAATTAGAGGTGGATTATTTATTATTTTTATTTATAACTTAAGAACTGTATCAAATCTTAATTTATACGACGACACGAGGGGCAATTTCATTTTGGGGCTTTTGAAAGTGTACGTACATATATCAGTGGAAACCTACATGTGTTCAATTGCAGGTGGAGGCGGGAGACGTATTGCTCAAGGTTAATGGAACTGATGTGAACCGGTTCACGACCCGAGAAGGTAAGCCATTCCGCAGTTTATCACACGCATGACACTAAAACTTATCTCTCTCGAAACGTCCCGAGTAGGTACTGATAACTGTTTCGCTCTAATTGAAATCGCCATTGTTCTTCTGTTTTGCGCGCTGTTACTAAAGGCGCCTTTCATGAAGTATGTTACTATTATTATTGTTGTTGTTGTCTTGTTACTTGTAATCTATATTGTATGTGTTTAGCTGAATTCTTATCACCTCCATTAGTGTATGAATAGCTTGCACGTAAATGTCACTATATATTCGTCGCACAATAAACCAATTGTTTTTGTGGTGGTATGCTTTATAACGTATTTGGTAAATTTTATAAGTACACCTTTTAAATTATAGTATTTTCTATTATAAATACAAAATCATTGCATGTATTTTAAAACGAAAACGAAATGTTTATTTATTTATGTGTTTTAATTTTTATCGTCTAACCTAAAACCGAATTATGTGGCGAGCTTAAAACTTACTAGAAGCTTCAGAACGATCAATCCGTGGTGATGGTGAGGTTATATGTAATAAAAATATTTTTCTATTGAAATGTCAAGAGCGATTGCGATTTGTTTCATTATTACAACTTAAGGTCCTCACAAACTAAGCCTATAATATATAATATTACATCATAGATATAATTATATTACAATTACAATACATTTTCCATAGTATCGCTAGTAGTGAGCGTACACGTTGCTGCAACATATAATCTTATAACGTCGTCAAAATATGTAAACAGATATAGCAAGACATTGTTTTGCAGATAGTGATCGCAGGGTATTTATGATAGCATAATTACCGTCTGTCGTAGGTTACTATAATATACTAATATTATAGCTCATTATATTTATGTATATTATAGCTTTGTCTGTGACGACATTAGCACATTATCAATGCTGACCCAGACCAATAAAGTGCAGTTCAGTTAAATGTACTTTGACTGAACTGTAAGTCTCAGAAATTTCTAATATTATAGCACATTTGTATAGCAATATAGATTAATGTATATTATAGCTACGTGTGCGACGACCTTTATTCCAATGGTCGCGGTGGGCCCGCACGCGAACTGGTAATTCTTATTTCACACGTACATACAAAATAGCTGTTCTTCAATGAGTTTCAATCACAATCAGTAGGTTAGCGCGGGTGTTTTTTGGAAAAAATATTAATTACAACAATAGTTGCTCATATGAATGTTATATACCTCTTAAAAATCGATTTGCTCGTTGGTCCAATGATTATTGAGTTTGATTGTCGTGGGTTCGATTCTCACCCGGAATAAATACTTGTGTGATGATTATTCGTTCTGTATCTGGTTGTTATAAAATATTAAAAGATTTGGATACATCTCAAGTAATAGGTATAGCAATTGCTGCAATCTCTCGCAAATGCAGCAGTATTGACACTAAAGACTAAATTTAAATCGTTTGTAGTTCACTGATGCTATAAGATGGCTTAGTCGCAGAAATAGATACAAAGATCATTTCTAGCCATTAAAACACCAGACAGAGAATTGCATGTACAATATAAATATATATTTATAGTATACTAAACACAGTACGACTTGCGTCTAAGGAATTGTCCATTTTCATTTTGTTCCAGTTTTAAAATGTTTGCGGTTGTCGTCCGATCCCGTCACTTTAAGGCTAAGAAAGGGTGAGTTGGAATCGATTAAACGGTGTCATTAATATTGGATCGAACCGCGACATTCGAAATGTACCACCCTATATAGTGGCTTGTAATAAAATTCGCTCCCAAGTGATTCTAGCGGTTTCGAGAAACAGGCAGTACGCACAAATAATCTGTCTTACGAGTATATATGACTCCTGAGACTTGGTTAATTTTGTTCACGGTGTATTCGAACTATTCAATAATGTAACCAAGTAACGTACTCTCTTATTAATCCTACACGTTTTTATCAAACTGAAGATATAGTTTTTTGCGTCAAAAGAGCCATTTGTTTTGCATCAAAAGATCTTTTTGTTTTGCGTCAAAAGAACTGCCTATAATACGTAAGTGAACGTTTGTCCTATTATAAATTGCAATCTATTGAAGATCCGACTTGCCACTTAGACATGAATGAGTTACGAGTTAAAGTCGTGTACAAACAACACTATGTAATTTATTTTACAGCCACTGCTCAGAGATAAGGTGTAATTCCAAAGTCCCTGAAAACACCAGTCGATGCGGCGGTTTGTGTATTTCACGCAATTGTATGACACGGTATAAAATTTAGTAATGCCACGTTGTAAAATAGGATCATCACTCGGTGTAAAATTGGGTTATGACACGATGTAAAGTTGGGTTATGACACCATGTAAAATTGGGTTACGACACGATGTAAAATTGTATGTTGTTAGTTGTTCTCGTCAGGGATTGATGATGTCCGCCAATGGGCCACAATATTGTTCCAGATCCTCAGATCAAAGCGAACGTGAGACGGTACTTGTCCGCCGCCGCTGAGCGACGAACTAGCGGGGTGCGGACCAAACAAGATAAGTGAGTTTATTTTATTCCACTCAAATTATTTCTATCTTAATGATTGTCGGAAGGTATTAAGGAAATGACACAGAACAGTTAATGTTTACAGTCAGCTACTGAATGAAGAGATACCGTAATGTATTCACTTTGTAAAATACCCAAAGAAATATCAGATTTGGAACTGTTCAGGATGCACGTGACGAAATTAAAAATAGGGGTAGGAAAACTAATTGAGGTGTTATTTTTACGCTTGGGCCATTCGGGCTCCCTTTGAAAGTTTATATTTAGTCGCACCGCAGTCGGTACGTAATATGAAACCAACCCTCCAATATCGCGGCAGCTGATATCCGAAGGCGATAAGCGATGGAACCATATGTGACACAGACTTGGGGCACCCTAACCCCACGTGACATGTCGCGAGCCGCGAGGGAACCTAATAGCCTTTCAACCCCCGTCTGGTAGCCCCACAAACGAACACGCACATCTTCAATCCATCGATCGGTTGCATTTTGGACTGACCAACAAGTTCAACGTGATAATATTTATATTACATTTCTTTTCTAATACCACATTTTCTATTAACGTTGGTGGAATGCAAACCACGGTCACAAACGAAACTAAATTACATGTATTCAGTCACGTTGGCTTTGAAAGCATTTATTGTACTCTTTCCCTGTTTAAAATTCTCAATTGAAAAGCTATAGTCGCATACAAACTGGTAGGGCAGAAGAGGGAAGTTATTACTAATAATAATTTAAAATACTGTGTATTGTTCCTTTGTTCTATGGATCGCCATCCGAAATATTGGAACGACGACCTTAATGAGGCAGGTGTTTGCGGCTGGATGAGATCTGTAAAGGATCGAGTGTTGTGCCATACCTTAGGAAACGATTGGGCTTTCCCAACGTCCAGCAGTGGAACGGTAAAGGCTGATGTGATCATAATGTATTCTTCTTTAGAATATGGCGTCTCGCATTGCGTAAGACGCTGTTATAATTTATGATGGTATTACGAGAACTGCGGCTCAGCTTTAAATAGCTATTTCTATTAAACCATACCCACGTATATACCAATCTGATATGTATATATTTAGTCTTCAACAACATCACTGTACCGTATGTTTAAATTCCAATCCAAAACAAAACACTATTTTCTGGAGCCGTATTTAGTGGTTTGTTGTCTTACGTTTCGAAGGGAGCGATAGACGAACATGCTGAGAGGTGACGTGGTTCAACTTAATGCTTAGTAATAATGCCATGTCTATAATAGGTATTTTGTAAACCTTTATAGCCCTGTAGATATCATTGCATTTTTATACAGTGTAATGTCTAAACGTGGGCTGAAATCGGTTCGTTGCATAAACGACTTAAAATTATATACATATTGACTGCAATGATCAACCGTGAACTTTAAATGTATGTAGTCGACAAACAATTTCACCATTGATTGTGCCAGGTGTGTGTCGGGTACTTCTGGATTTTTTTGACTTAAAATTCCTAGCTCGGGTTTATACCCGGTGTACGATAAAAGGCTTAGCCGTCCATCGTGGGACGTATAAGGTATCTAAGGACCTATAATGAGAGAAAACGTACGAAATACGAGAAAATCGTAGGGGTATACTCTCCACTCCTCACCCTACCTCTTAGGGGAGTATGAGCTTTACGTTATTTATATTTTTATCATTAGTTAAGCAACAGTTCAGCCAGTGTTTATCGTTTGATCTACTGCATAATATGAGGTATTTTCATAGATAATAACAATTGTTCATTGAACGCTGTTTATCATAACAATGAGCTTAAACAATAAGGAGATGAGCCATTTGCGGGACAGCGACAGCGACAGCGACAGTGAAAGTGAATAGCGTCAGATTGGGACCCTCGAACTTTAATCAAAACAGTTCGAACTGTATGACGTCACTGCTTAATTAGCATAGGTAACAACAAATATATATTTTTATTGTTACGCTTTATATTTCAATCATTCTCATCATTAGCCCGTTATCGTCCACTGCTGTTCAATAGCAAACCACTGAACTCGATCTTCAGCTCTTCGCATCCAACCTCTGCCAGCCCCTTTGCATATATCGTCACTCCAACCAGCTGGATGGCGTTCTACGCTATGTTAGCCAAGGAGTGAACTCCAGTTCAGAACATGTCTACAGTAACGCATACCGGTTCTGCAATAGAGGTGACCAGCCAACCAACATTTGAACGCATTAGAATAATCCTATACAGCTTACCAGTTGTTATTATCTTTCACAAACGTTCTCAGTTTGTCAGAAAAAAATATTAAAAGTCAGTAGAATGAACTAGAATGCCGGTCCACCTTAATACCTACCGTGAATTCCTCAAGTTAATGAAGCATAGAGAAACAGTGAAGTCTTATTAGAACCGACGTTCGACCGAAAGTGTGTTTGCAAGTAGCACGTAATTAATTGTTAAGGTCAATTCATTAGCGGGGAGCATGCTATGCTTTTCAGTAAATTTTCTAATTTAAATATATGTATATTTTGATACAAGTAAATGAATGCACGGTCCGTTTATTTCATAATTAATACATATTAGGTAATCTAGAGTGTTAACAGTTTGAAATATTAGGGTTTTCTCATTGTTGTGTTGTATATTTTCTTGCTGCATAATAAAGTGTCCTACATTTTTACTTACATGTTAAACAACTGCGCTTAGATAGAGATTCCTAAAAATGCATCCCATGATTAATCATTCCGTGCCAGTAATATGTACCGAATTTTCTGTTACCAGGCCCGAGTCTCCGCCATCGAGCAATTCCAACAGTAACAGTTCCAGCAGTTCGTCGAGCAACGGTTCAGGGGTGCAGTCGGGCGAGAGTTGTGAAGCGCTGCTGCCTGAGGAGAGAGTGAGGCGACCCAGGGCCACTCAGCCCAAATTCGAAGCGTACATGATGACCGGCGACCTCATGCTCAACTTATCCAGGGTCGAGCATCCACATCACAACCACCACGCACCAACACATCGAACACATTATCACAGGTAATGTTACATTTGGACTGAGGGGGAGTCAGGGGTCTCCGGACACTGGTCGGACACAGATTTGTACGCGGTGTGGACGTCATTGTCGACTAATTATTAGATTTGATATTAGATATGACTAGTTACTAGATATAGATGCCGACTAGATACTCGTTAGTCACCAGAAGAGATGTCTATAGATAATGTATTTCATTATATCGACTGAAATATACGCATAGGCCATTGATGATGGATTATGTTGATAGGAAATAGTTTTAAATCGCTAGTGCAAAAAATTCAAGGTCCTTACTAACGCTATGTTGATCAAAACAAACGATTTACTTTCAAGGTGTCGCAGTTAGGCGCCAAATGGAATTTGATAGATTTTTCTTTGTTCGTATGCGTGCATAGAGTACCTATATGGTTTTTTAAATAATGATAATTGGAGAATATTTGGTTATTTTTACTCATTTTAATTGTTGGGTGTGTACGCAACTAATTAATAAATAAAGTGAAACGAATATTGCGGAACACCGCATATTTACTATCTAATCCAAAAATAGGAAGAGTCTGTAATGTAGTAGTAGTAGGTGGGTGATGTGCCCATCAAACAATTAATGTGCCCATCAAACAAATATTTGACTTGGGTGAAAATCGAACGCACAACCCTTGTCTCAGTAGAAGTCAGATTTAACCACTGGACCAACGGCCGTCTGTTGTCAAATGTATTTCCTAACGTAAGATCGTCTTCAGGTATAATTCAACGCCAGCGTCGCCCATTGAAAACCGTTTGGCGTCTAGGGTGGAGCTATCACAACGTCACAACTCGTCGCCCGACACCGGCCTCGTCGGAGATCATGCGAACAAATTGTAAGTGTTCTGTGACTTAATATTGGGACTGTGTTTTAATAAATATTATGGTCTCAAATTTTAACTTATGACATAATTATTAATCCTACCAAAAATATTTACGTAAAGTCAGGGCCAAGTTAATTTCCAATGGTCTCGACCTCTTCAAATACTGAAATTAAAAATTAGGCCAAGCTTTATCCGCAATGTTAATTAATAGAAGTAAATGACATATCCGACACACTCTTGTTAATTCTACTATGCAAAACTTTGTTGACTTTTTTTACTTATAAAATAATAATAAAAATTAATGATTCGGCAGATTCAGTTCTCAGCCTGCGTCACCGGCGGGCGGCACCGCGGCTGCGGCGGAGATGGTGTCCAGAGCTCAGCACGTGGTGCGCACGTCTAGATCCGAAGACCATTTGCAGGTTCGTTTGGTAAATACAATTGCTTATTAATATATTATCTAAAACACTCATGCACTATGTAAAGAGCGATAACCTTAAGACAGTCATGTACTGAGAAATGATTACTGTAATAAACTCCCCTGCCTACCCCTTCGATGATTACTGGCGCAATGTTACGTTAACATACTGAATAAAAGTATTAATTCCAACGCTTGATGCAGAAGGAGTCGTCGCTGAGTGCGGTGGCGGTGGAGATGGAGGAGGACGTGACGTCGTCGCTGAACACGCTGCTGGACGCGCGGCCCGACTCCGCCACGCCCGCCGCGCCGCACCCGCCCGCCTCGAGGTCCGACTCCGGCGAGCGGGACAGGTTGCACCCTAGCGCCATCTACCCGCTCTTTGTCTACCCGCCTCCCTACAATAACGCTACATCTACAAATAATAGTATTCTTTTTTAATGCGCTATGACTCAGAGGATTGCGGCATTATAATAATCCTTACCGCTGTCGCTAAAGATAGAGCTTCAAGGTGTATGGTACGCGGCGGAATTTTTACCTCCCCCCTCCTCGGCTTTTGTGCTTACATCCCGCTCCCATATAATAATTAATGCTTTTCTGTAGTTTCACCCTGTTTACAGTACACTGGTACATATTTAGAATCATGTGACTCAGAAAACATCTCGATGATGTTAGCGCCAAGGTTGCCATAATAATGACACGTTAATGGACACGAGCGTAATAATGATGAGGTGCGAAACGAGACGTGACATTTACGAGCGCCACTAATGTCGCCAGTGTCATGAGATCGCTTGCAACAACACTGATAGTGTAGAGCTGAATGTTTTCAACAAATCCCCTGTAAATACTCAGTCTACATGCGCATACACAACATCCTGTCAATCCATCGTCATTGGCTGTCATGATAGCCAGTTCTATCTACTACTGATGTAGCGTATATAACTAAGTTTATAAATATAACTGTTTGATGTATGGAAAATGTAATATGTTAGATAACAATTATAGCACTATATATATTTTGAATGTATTTGCCATTAGTTTAACATAAAAACACAAATTTTACTGAATTGTAGGGTAGTGAATGATTTGTGAAATTATTTTAAATACTATAAAACTAAAAGAATTTGGGGAGACCTAGATAGCCACGGCAAAATACTCAGTCCGTCGATGGACAGCAGCGTAGGCAGTGCAAGATCCTATCCATGTCCAGTGTGCGGTTTATGAGCAAAACGCCGACTCCGCGACTGATGGTAATGATGGTGATGATGATGTTGAATAGTTGATTAACGTGGAGTGTTCTCCTACCACGTGTGCAGGATCGTGTGGACGTACAACGCGCCGGTGTCGCAGTGCAACGGCTCGGGCGCCACCTCCAACTCTACCTCCATATCTGACGGCATTTCACAACGGTATTTCAGCCTTTGTATTCATACGTCTCATTCCCTTTTTCGTCCTGGAACATAGAATAGGTGAATCGTAAGTGTGTATTACACTCCTCAGACTACCGGTTCGCGGAAATATGATAATATGTTTCTTGGTGGTTTAAACCATGTACTTTTAAGATGACTCTATTTTTAAAAAGAAGGTACATTTATCGTTTTTTCCAAAAATATAATAACAACACCGAAGATAGAATAGGAGTTTGATGACAAGGTAAAAGACCGAGTTTATAGGAAAAATAATTTATAACAGAAACGGCGTTTAGTTAATATACTTTAAAATACAAAATAGTTTGTATAAGATTTTTATAGATCACAATACATTAAGAATTTTTCATAACCATTTGGTAATATATTGATCATCACGCGAATTACCCGAAATATATTTACGACTTTTGCTACACCAGTTAAATTGAAAATCGTAATGAATCTAACAATAATAGAACTCGTCCATATCGTACTCATAATTCTCATTACTGCTAAGTATTACTCATAGGGACCATAACGCGTTATCAAAAAGTAACACATACTTATGTATGTATAATGTGTTATCATTATACATATATTAGACTGGTTCGTTAGTCGAGTTGTAGCGACCGCGAGTGCTGAGCGAGAAGTCATAGGTTCAAATCCCTGGTTGCATACTATTAAATGCTTCTGACTTAAAATTCCTAGTAGTTTCTCGGAGGCTAGATTTCTGCACAGTGTATGGCAATAGACTCGCCCCACATATTCCATGAAGAGGAGTATAACATACTAAGTGAATCGTCGGAGTGCCCTAATATCCTCTGCCTACCTCTTTGAGGAAATACAGGCATGACGCTATGTTAATATACATATATGAATTCATATATCATTTTATGTACATTCAGTACAATGATAAGAGGAGCAGTAGTGACATATAGCCCTATTTTTCATATCAATGTATATGTTACTGTGAATATCCGAAGCATAGTGTATCTTAAAAACACTGGTTTAAAACCACTATTATCAAGCCTATTCGAGAATATCTGTTATTAAATTTAAAACTAATCGGTTGATTTTAAGTTTAAATTTATCGGTCGATTATCTAATATTTAATAGGTACATTGTTTTCATTTATATACACTATAAGGGATCTGGCATGATGATAATTATAGTAATTATAACATTGGTTTTTTTCCAATAATTTGTATAAAAAATTAACTCAGTAATACATATTATGATAATTATTGATGCTATTAATTACCCTTGAAAATAATTAGGTCGGTATTTTTTATTGTTGACAAACATCAGTTTTTCTTATTTGTTAAGTTACAATGCACTTAGGGTATATACGATAACATGTATATTTGTGTTTCACATCAGTGTGTCGCATTAAATTCTTTAGGATTCGTTATCTGTCATGTGTCATCCGAAAGTTACTTTGTTTGCAGTTTATAAAAATTGTTTTAACAACGATTACATTATTTCATTTAAGCATTATATACAGTTGCTCTTTCTAATTACTATTCAGATAACCTCACGTGTTAGATATGAACATTCGTATAGTTTTTTTATATACATGCGACCGAATATCAGTAGCGTATCTTTTACATCAATTTCTTTCAATTGGCGAAATGTCACAGCATTGAGTCATGATTGCTGCGTTTGTGTACACAGTGTTTGAGGTATTGTTTGAGTTTAATGAACATTGGCGTTTCTTTCGATTTTATTAAATACAACTAGGATAATTTTGTAATTTGTATACATACAGTCGTTGATAATAATGGCAGCCTTTAAGGCACGTAACTTTAGTGGTCAGTATCGCGTAGTTTAAATGAGATTTAAGTGGTGTCGTTTGGCGCATAGGTCGTCGTCGCCCGCGTCGCCGACGTCGGTGTCGTCGTCGGTGATGTCGTCGCGCGCCACGCCGCCGCAGCGCGCGCCGCCGCCCGCCGCGCACCCCGCGCACCACGCGCGCGCACTCAACGGTACCCACCCCTGCACACCACATATACCTACACACTAACACACGCACGCACACACACACACACACACACACACACACATCGCTTGGATATCTATAATCCTACTATCAGCATTCACTTTCACTTCACCAATAGAAAATATACTTTATTTTTTTTAACATGTCATTACGTATCGATATACATTTCTTTGCTACTTATATGACGGAATTCGATGAGAAAAAAATTGTTTTTTTTTTTTTTTTCAAATATAACCAATACTGTTTCATACTTCAGGTGACATGAGCCTCTCAGAAGCTGTATCGAACATTTCTAGTCCAGATTTTCAAGACCAGGACGACATATTCGACACGGGTCGCGAATGTCCTCGAATGGAACTCTCGGATCCTTCCGATTCGGACTCCACTATATTAGTATCGGAACCTTGTCACAAACGTGCCAAGTCCAACTCCACCTACTCAATGGAGCACA
>DWMG01001741.1:0-14542 GCA_018244855.1 Elbella merops | reverse complement strand
CAACACTGTTTAACATTTTATGCAACACTTTAACAGTCATTTCATATATTTTTGCACAGTAATAGTCTTTACATCTAAGTTTTGTATGTATCAATCTACCGTCAGTTTTTTCGCTTTTCATGTTACAAGCATGAGCTCATTCCAATACATGAGCTCATTCAATACATTATCCCAGTTCCATGAGCATATTTCAATACATTATCCCAGTTGCATGAGCAACTGGGATAATGTATTGGAATATTTCTATGCTTATACTAAATACATACAAAATACAGAGTGTGTTAAAAATAGGTTTTGAATTACAAAAATAGGTTAATTTTTGTAATCAATCTAAATGTTAACACTTCTAACACTGCATATTTGACTTGTGTAACATTAATAAGATATAAGGAGCACAGTTTTCTATCAGCACTTAGATACATTTAAAATTCTCTGGTATATTGTTAGAGATATAGTTCAAAGGTCAACAAAGATTGGTATTTGATTTCGTTACTATGTATTACATATGCCATTGTGATAGACCTATGAGAACTACACCATCTGTTTACTTCTAAATATAAAACATGTATTTGTCATTTTCAGATTTGGACGACCAAAGCGGGACATATCTACAATTATTCACATACTGAATGACTTACTGTGTGCGACACCGGCTATTGCTTTGTCACAGGTTTGTATATTATTGTTTGTATTTCTCCATCGATTGATTATTGTACATAGTTTGTTATCTTAATATTCCTTCTCATCTTCAAATAAAGAAGTCTTTCACTTTATTATCATTATGTTTATAATACACTAATTAGTTGATGCCTGCCTCGTAGGTCGAGCGGTTGCAAGCGCGACTGCCGATCGCGAGGCCCGGGGTTGAAATCCCGGGTCTGATACTATTGGATTTTTCTAATTTAAAATCTCTGGTAGTGATTCGGAGTCTGGTCCGTGCCTGGTATATATATGGCAATAGGTTCATCACTATATGTATATAGCTACGCTACGTTCAACGCTATATGTATATAGCTTTAAAGACGATTTACACATTTTATGTCGAACCAAATCATACTATTCTGCAGCATGAATACCAATGTCTTTATATTAAGAGGAATTAATCTGTTAAGTAGATTAATTGGTATTTCTTGTCCAATGGAAATATATCTAGCTATCATGCTTTTGTTTAATTGGTTTTGTATAATTATCAATGAAGAACTACCTGATATATTGTGGCATTGTAACATTTCAGAAGGAGACAGAGCACTCATGTTCGATGAGTACGATTGAGGAGAGCAGCAAGTGCTCGAGTTGCAGCCAGGCGTGCTCGCTGGGCGCGTGCGAGGCGCGCGACGCGGCCGCGTGCGCCGCGTGTGCCGGCAAACCTGCCGACCAGGCCTGCAAGAAGTGCGACACCGCCAAGACGCTCGCTCTTGAGAACTCCAAGACCAAGTGCAAGCTGGAGCAGCTGCGGCTTGTCATGCAGCAGAAGAAGGAGCGGCGCGAGGCGCGCAAGCTGAAGACGCTCCCGTACGGCGGCGCGCCGCCCAAGCCGCTGGCGGCGCCCGACCAGCCGCCGCCGCTGCAGGAGGAGATCGAGACCGTCGCCTAGCTCGCGCCGCCGCGCCTTGCTTTACTCGCACGCAAACACGTTAAAACTGAATCGCTCCCGCGACATTATTTATATCGTCGTTCTGCCGAAACGAGCCCTCGGAGACGTGGCCACGTCGCGGCGACTTGTTGACGAAGCTTTCGTTCAAAAGATGGATGCAAATTTTAATGTAATCGGAGTGTGTGAGGTGTTAGCGCTAGAGACCGCCGCGGGCTCCGTTATGCGATGTGAATGTATTGGGAAATGAATTGTATAAGGCCACGAGAACGACGGACTCGTACGTTGACGGCCAGCGCATACCGGCCGCCGCCAAGGGGCACCATTCGACTATATTCTAAATTACCACTTTGAATAAGTTCGAATCGTAGAAGTAAATCTTAAGTGCTATTATACGCATGTACAAATGATAACAAGTTTAATTAGCGAAATCCTAGTTGATAGATTAATCGTATAGGGTCTCTGAGAGTTGCCTGGTGCGGCTAATAAATGATTTTTGTTGTTATATTATTTAGTTTATATTTTATTATTTTATCGGGTCAGTCAACTTTTTAGAAGCATGTATTTAGTTTAATTTTTGAAGTAACTGTTCTTTGACGTACGTTTTTGGATTTTAGTTTACAATATCACGGAATTGTTCTTAACTTTTTACATGGAGTTCGAGGTATGTACACTATTCTAAGATTTAGGTAAATTATTGCTAAAAACATAAAAAAAATTAAAATACATATATTTGACTTCTCTTCATGAATACTATTAGTAATAATTGGCACTGTTATTTTTAGTTGTTCCTTGTTTTATTTTTCCTTTCAAAAAATGTTGTTTAAAATAAATGTTTTCTTGGTTATACTGATTTGGTTTAGTTTTTGTTATTGCTGTCTCGGTATGTTTTTGTTCACGCAACCATGATGTTCCCGCACTTGTTTCGATGCATTATAATAATATCACACAACAGTCCTAATAAGAGTACACGGTTAAGAATAGAATTTCCTTTATGTATGGGTAAATATAGCGGAGCATAGTGATATGTGCTTCTTGATCATAAAGTATCATTTATAACTATGATTAGATATAAAACATATATTAACGACTACTAAATTAAGAATTTGCAAAATTATTAATTACATGTACTTATTTAAGGACAAAAAGTTACGCTATACGTTGTCAGTTTGACACGTCATGAGCAAGCTTGCGACTGCCAACATAACTGCGTAAACAAAACACGTTAGTCGGATAATTTTAGTAATATGTTAAAGAAATCTGCTTATTAGTGCAAGTTATATTGTCATGGACTTATTTAGGTTATGGTTACGAACGTTCTAGAAATCTATTAACGTTGGCTAGCGAGGTATGATATTGTAAGTTGGACATCGTTGCGATTTGTTGAAACAAATGCAGCGTTGAATGCGAATAACATTTTACGGAGTAAGTTTGAACATGTGACCACGGCGAATTTTCAACGTGAAGTTGCAATTTTAACTACATTTACGGTGAAGACATGTGATTTGTTACGTCTAAGTTTTTTTTCGACACAGTATAATGGCCGATTTCGAACAGTCCTTCAGGATTATAATCATTTCTATGAAAACATTCTGCTCAATATTCAATACCAAAATTAAGTACCTATTCTGCTTGCCTTGTCTTTGAAAATGGATAATCGGTATGGTAGGACTTCAATTTATTTTAACATAGAAGGGGATTTATATTTTGGTATAAAAACACCATGTTGGTTCCAAATAAAACCGGTAAGAATAACCTCGCAGCAGTAATCATAATACGATAAACTAAATTAACTTACATAAGCTAGGTAACAGATCACAAAAATGGTATTTAAATATCTACAGATTTAAGACGTAGCGTACGTAGATAGTAACTTAAATTGTTAAGATTCACTACCATACAACATTTCATTTACATATATTGCATAGATAAAAGTATATTTTTCGGATTGTAAGGGATTGCTTGCAACATTTTGCTAATTAAAGTGTAATTCTGATACATCGATGTAATAATAGGTGATCACTGCCAGATAAAAGTGATGTATTTTACAGCTGTGTAAAGAAGTGAGTAAAATGAATTAATTTCATACGACGTCGGTACTACAATTGTGTCAGATAATTATTGAAAAAGATACGTAACTGCAATAACACGATCTGAAGCTAGTGTCTTTCAAAGATATTTTTTATTAAATGTCGTCATTTAGTATAGGATTCGTACTGGGTGGATGGTTCTGCTTCCAAGCGCCCGTTGGAAACATTGGAGACGTATCATAGAAATGTTGAAACGCATAGCAATAACGTTTTCTTAACATTGCCGATAATGCAAAGTGCCTCTTTGATGTTTAGTGATTATACATACCTACTAAATGTTCTGTGTTGTGCCATATGTGATTGTTAGGTTCATGTGTGTAAAGTTGTTATTGTATACCGAGCTTTTACTTATATTTATTTTGTAGCGGCGACATTTTCAATCAAATCTGTATAAAACCTCAGTTCTCATTCAAGGTCATTCGAAACTCGCTGGAATAAAACGTATATTCCGGAACGTGAAGCATTATAGGGCGTACTCTCTTAAAACAAAATCGAGGAATCGATATACAAAATCATAGGTATGATTATAATATCTAGGTTCGTTGCCCTTTGCTCATTCAATAATGCTTAGGACCATAGTAATGCGTAGAGAAAAATATTTTTGAATCGGTGTTCTAACGAGTTTCGAACGAATTACGTATTCATAAAATAAAATGTTTAATTCTATATCATTTCATACATACCTATATTAAATCGGTTATAAAATAAGTTAATAAATAATCTTTCATATTCAGAGTAGCTACTTATTCACATTGTTTAGACAATTTATTTGCAGTTATTTGTACATACGTTTGTTACCATTTTAGTCGTGAAATGTTTTGAGTATTGGCAGACGGTAAAAGTTACGATTAGAATTGTAACGGGGAAGCGTAAATATGTTTTTGTCCTTGTACTTGCATGTCTAGTAAGGAGAATAAAGTTGCATAACAAAAAAATAACGAAGAAGTTGTTCTTTGTCTTCTGACGTGTTCTTCTATTATTAACATTACAAGTATTATTGTTTATCTGTCTTCTACGAGAGATATACCAAAAAATTCTTCTTATCATATTGAGTTACAAATTAATATACGATATTTTATAAGTGGATCCGGTACTACTTTATTTATTTTTATACTAGCGATGGAGAAAAATATGATTTGAGTAGTGAGGGAAGAGGGTAGTAAAATGAACGTAGGTTTTTTGAAAGTTACTTTTAAATATATTAGCTATTTATGATCGGAACAACAGATCTTTATCAGAGAATAAATAGAGCAATTGAATGTTATTGTCTGACAGACACAATGTGAGGTGGTAAGAAAAAATCCTTGATGAAAAAAATATTTACTTTAATTTTTCAAAATTATTTTTATTGTTTTTTCTTATTTATTTACTAGTATATTATTTACAAATCATTAGTTTGTTCAAGGTACCGGTAAATAATTATTATCAAAATCCAACAGAATTTTATTTTACAAAAAGTTCTTTTTCACTTATTTCAAAAATTATTCATTATTGTTAAAAAAACTTAACTGTGCACTCGTTGCCACTACTGTTGCACAAGAGGGTAGAATAAGAAAATTCTGTAGTTCTCGTAAATTATTTTATTATATAAAGTTCCTCTCATATAAATAGCACATAACCCACACACAGCAGTCACGCACGCAGTCGCCGCACGCCGCGCCCGACTCATCGATTATAAAAAAACTTACGAAAAACAAACACGAACGGGAGACTCATACAACCGGCGGGATAGTGATGACAGTTAGAGGAGCGATATGTACCCAGTCAGGTGTATGAACCCACGGTTCCGCGCGGTTTTAGTGCGGTGGAATTTTGCAGACGCTTAAAACAGCAGAGTGCTCATGCCGCCCATTTCGGCCTGCTCCTTGACGAATATCTCGAAGTACTGATAGATGATGGTGACGGCGAGCAGGATACCGGTTCCGGATCCGATGGCGCCCAGGAAGTCGGCCAGCACGGACAGCGCGCCGATGCAAAGTCCTCCGAAAGCCGCGGCAGTGGGGATGTACCGGTCCAGCTCGTGGATCATGGAGTTGTCGCGGTGACCGCGCATCACCATCTGCTGCTCCTTCAACTGTTTCGCTACCTGACACAACAAAGGAGACGACTTTGTAAACTAAATGTAATGGGTTACTTGTTTAACAAGCAGTGTTCTTTTAGATTCAATATGAAAAGGCTTGAAAAATGCAATAAAGCATTAATTTTGACTCGAAACGATATGGCCTTCTATTATTTTCGTCTCTATACTGTTAGAGCAGTTTAGTGACACCACAACTAATTATAATTAAAATATCATCTTTATTAAATATACAAAGCTAGAAATTGAAATCTAATTGAAGTTTAATGATTCTGTTATCAATTCAATTTAATTTGACCAAGTTCGTTCAGGCAGTTCGATTTGCAAAGACATACTTTGAAAAAGCCTTTTAACCCTTTGAGACACGGAATTTTAGAAAATAAAAATACCCACATTACACAGAAATATTATATCGTACAAAATTATACAAAATTGGTGTGTAAATAAGAAGGATCAGAAAAAACTGTTTGAGTGCGCAGTTATTACAATACTTCAAGGTGGGACAAAATATGTTGAATATGTTCCACGATTCATTATTTCGCATCAAAAAGGTGGGACATTTTAAATACCACCGTGCCCCAAAGGGTTAAATTTAATTGGATAAATGACTTTATAATATGAATTATAAATGTAAGTGGCGTGTAATAGCGATACTAACATCCTTGGCTGAGGAGCCGGAGACGTCGATCCAGGTCTTGGAGAAGAAGGCGCAGGAACCGAGCATGAAGATGATGTAGAGCACGGCGTGTACGGGGTCGTGTGCGATGTGCGCCAGCGACTCGGGCGGACTGAAGTAGTAGCACAGCCCGCCCACCGGGTAGGCGCGCGCCGGCCCGCCGCCGCCCACATCCGCCCACACACCCAGCAGGTTCACCAGGAAGTTGCCGCTGAACTTCACCGCCAGCATCTGCGCCCGGACCACGTCTTACTCATTTATACATCATGACACAATTATTATTAATATACTATGCCTTTTCTGTAAGGGCTCCTTCATAAAGGTATGCAAAGAGTGTCAAATATGTATCTCTATCTTAACAGACGTAACGTCAACAAAAATTCATATAAAGTTTTTTAAAGCAGTTAAAGTATTATTTTTTATATTTTTATAAAGAAATATTGATTACAGTCGAGTTACCTGAGATATAACGTAAAGATTAGAGACAAGTGCTGACTGTAGAATGATGGGGATGTTGGAGGTGTAGAATAGTTTGATGGGATACGAGGAGTACTGGCCGCGGTAACGCGCTGACTTGATGGGTAGGTCCACTCGGAAGCCCTGCCAACAGACCATAAGTCATTATAAATTTTACATACTATATACACAAATTATAAACAAAGTGTAAAACTAAATAAAACGATTACCCAGATTGAGCAATAATTGTTTAGTTCAATGTAAAAATTTAGTTCGATGAAATTATTTTTTTATTATATCACACGATTATTAGCTAAATTGAGCTTAACCGTCTCATACAAGAATCACGAAATAGTAATAATAATTAAAAAAAAATAATAATTATTATTACAGTAGTAAACTAGTATTTATAGATCTTTAAAATTATGTATAATTTTTTCATAGACGTAACAAAACAAAATGTAGCAGCATTTATTTCTGAACGATTCTTCAATTTGTCGTTGAACGCATGAGAATTGTTGAAAAAAAAAAATTAAATACTGTGCATTTTTCATATAATATATATAGTATATATAAACTATACAGTTTAACATAGTGTGCACAGATTGTAAATTATGCGCGTGGTGTGCGAAGAAACGGCTCACCTGGAAGTATATGACTATAGCGAAGACGAGCACGGTGGCGAGCAGGTTCATTAGGTTGGGCAGGTTCTGGCGGTAGAAGGCCTCGCGTAGCGCGCGCACCTTGTCGGGGCGCGTGGCCAGCAGGTGGAACAGCGCAATCACCGCCCCCTCGAACTCCGTGCCGCGCCCTGCACACACACACACCGTCATCATCAACCTATATCAGTCCTCTGCTACACATAGACCTCTCTCAATGAGGTGCAGGTTTCTTTACGGTGCATAATTTCACCGTTACAGCGAGTGATATTTCGTGTATGTAGAAATCAATGAATTAGTTCATAAAGTTTCATCAGTTTCCGCGTGATCATTTTATGCCATGCAAGAAGCATTGGCATATGTTGACGCTTATGAGTCCTCATAACATATAAGGGTCGCCGCACATGAGTTGCCACAACCACAAAATGCCGCCACTGGCATATTGCCTGTAGGTTTCATACATTTTATATGGACTCGCCGCACACGGTTGACGCCGGTGGCCGCCACATGCTACCAATCGTCGTTGCTCGCTCCTTGTGGCCCGTACCGACCACTAAGCGCCGATACAAAACGCCGCCACACGCCACTCGTGCGATTCCCCATCCCTCTCTCCCTTACTTCTTCCGTAGTCTATTTGTTGTTGAATGAAATAAATATGTCTACCACCGGCCACAAGTGGCTGTCGCGCTACAGCTACCTTTGTAGCCGCTTCGGGCTTGTCGTGGCGGCGTGTGTGGATGTCGCATGTGGCTCGTGTGCGGCGACCCTAAGGTGTAAAATTGGGCATAAGGCAGTACATACCAGTGTTGACGGTAGCGGGCGAGAACGCCTTCCAAACGATAGTTTCGCAAATATTCGTAGCAATGAACAACGAAATACCGGAGCCAAGACCATAACCTGCAACAAATTATTCTTTTTGGTTAATTTGTCATTTAAATCTTATTTAAAGTAACATTAATGATAAAAGACAAAATCTAAGATATTTTATTGTTAAAATTCGTTTAACATATTATATGTGTTCATCATCAAAAACCTTTGTGCCCTAAATGGGGCAGATGACCTCTACAGTGAATCTGCATCTGAGACGATCTTGAACTTTATATTTTTACCTCACCGTAACTGAAGTCTTACCGATCTTCTCCCTATGATCAAGCACAGTGTTTGATCAGAAACAAAATAAAGAATGCCTGTAAAGATGTCCATCTGTATTTAGGCAATAGTTAATTCACATAGAAATGTACATACCCTTCTGCAGGAGCTCATCGAGCAGCAACACAATGAGGCCCGCCACGAAAAGCTGAATAATGATGAGCAAGCACACGCCGGCGCCGATTTCGCTGGGCTCGCCGTACATGCCCGTCATTACGTACACTATCGCCTGGCCCACTGTGATCACCATGCCGAACACTGCAACAGTCATATCACTTGTAATTACTATGAAAAAAGTGTGCCAACAGTTTCTTACAGTAACAGGTAACATGCCAGCACTAAATGAGAATCTTGAAGGTCGGTCTTGAAGGAGGACGATAAAGATTGACTATATAAGCCAAATGAGAGCGACTCAACGAGATCGGAGGTAAAGCAGTAGCCACAGCCTAAATCAGTTGGACTGCTATTTGTTATACCAGTTGCCATTATTCACATGTACACTAAACATGTCTCATATTGGTTTGTCTCAAATTCTTTTAATTTTACTTCAACTATAATTATTATTGATTGTACTAATTTAATCTATACACAACTATGTACCTATGTGGGGAGGGTATATGTACGTTTCTAGTTTTCTCATATTATAGAAAAGAGACATATGAAACTAAGTTTTAAAATTTCGTTTAACTCTAAAATATATGTCAAATTTTGTAAAATTTACGTTTGATGTCTCAAGTATTATACTGTTTAGTTAAAATCTACTCTAGTCTCATTACCTATTAAAAGAAAGTGTCTAGTTACACTGACTACAAATCTATAAATATCTCGTTTTTTGATCACAACCACGTAACGAGTTTTTGGAATTAAATATTTTATATTACAATTTAAATGAAGTAGACGGTACCATTCAACTAGGTTCCTAAAGGCGGTTATTTAGTATGTATCTGTAAATAACTAGAGATTAATAATTGTATGATAGAAGTTTCGAAATTTCCCAAAACATTAGAATATGAAAAGGAACAGTCACTGAATCCTCAATTTTATTACTATTGATTTTCAGAACAGTTATGAGAAGAATGTTTCAGGATCATAGGTATAGTTAAATACTGACAAAATGCCTAATTCTAAATTATTTAGAGAAATCGGCAGAATGCCTCCAAATTGAACAAACAATTATATTATTTGTTTATTTTATTGAATTAGGGTAACAATTCAAGTAGCCGTCGCGGATTTTTAACCTATTTTCCATATCATTTTTAAACAGATGTGGACAAGTTTGATTACAGTCAGTGATATTGCTAAACATTTTAAAATCACAATGACAACAAAAGTTTTATATGCTACGTCAATATGATACCTATGTAATTGGCAGAAATCAATAATCATATATATACTTACTTCTGTATACATATAATGTTCACACAACTGTAACCATGGTTATAACATGGCAAACAGACAAAAGCAGATTTTTAAATCAGACTACAACTTACATACTTTCAACACATTCGTTTTGGAGAATTTTGATTGTCTAGTAAAAAATTTAAAATATTAGATGCAAATGAGATATGTATAGAAAATCAATCAATTTTTCTAAAAAGTTATTCATAATTACAGCCCAACCAAAATTTGCTGATTCAGTTTAAAATTAGTGTATTGTGTTAGATTTACATGTACGGTTAGTTAGATGTATGGTCTATGAGTCTTGTTTTATTTTGTTTGTAGTTATCAGTGCATGATAGATACATTATGAAATTATCTGAAATGTTTAACTAATATGATATATTACAAAATTCGTTATCTAAATTTCTATTTTATGAAATAAAAAAGAAGTTTAATGATAGGTAACTAATTGATAACTGTAACAGTGATAACAAAAATGAGGAAATCCCCACACAGTGTGAGGGTGTGAAAAAATATTATTTAATCACTTTTTTATCACTGGTAACATTTAAAACTTATTCCTATCAGTTTTTATGGTTTTGTAATGAGTAATTAATGATTAATTTATTGACAGTTATTTTGATTAATTGCCAATAATATGTCAACATAAAATGAATACAGCATAAAAAATAACTTGCACAATTAATTACAACAATGTAGTTATAATCATGTGAGACCGACAATTATGAGTCAATGTCAAACTATTAAAGAATTTACCTTATATAATTGCTAACAATTTATTGAAACAAATATGGAGTAGCTTTCTAAAAGCTTTTCTATCTGTCTCTTTCTGCTATGGAATATAGAACACTTGTATTGTATCTCTATGTACCATACTTGTTACTTACATTTCTGTGCTCCATTAAACAAGGCTCTATCTTTAGCAGTGTCACCAACTTCTATTATCTTTGCACCAGCTAGCAACTGCATGATGAGACCTGATGTGACAATAGGGGAAATTCCGAGCTCCATGAGTGTGCCTCTGTTAGATGCCAGGATCACACGGATCCAGTAGAAAGGGTCTGCACTGTCCGATGACATTATACCAAATAATGGGATCTGAAATAAGTTGACTTGGTATTATAGCATAAATAAAGTTGTTAACCAAATTATTTTTTATTTTTTATAGAAAAAACAATCTGTGACATATATGTAGAGATCTAAATACATCACATTATTTTGACTCAATTTAACCCAAACTCAAAGTATAATATAAATTTAAACAATAACATATTCCACCATATACTTTTCAGTCCTTTATCTTTAAATACCACCAATAGTAGGCTAGTTGCAGTGAACAGTTTACTCAAAAGGGCTAATAGGTCATTTCAGTTACATTATCCTGTTGCAAAGTTTTCATTGATAGTATATGGTCTGTTCATTTTTAATACAATTTTATTTTATAGGGAATTTGACATATACAACATGAAAATATCCTATTATTGAATAAAATTATACATTTTAATATTTTTCTTACCAAGACAAATTATTAAGATAAATTTGAGAATATCTTTAAAGAGTAATTTTATTCTTATGTGATACATTATAAATTAAGCATTAGATAATTATGAAAGTGAATTCAGTGTGGGTAATGAGATATTATGTGAGTTACTTTTGAAATAAATGTAGTTCAATACTGCACAACTTTCACTTGGTATACAAAGGTTCTTAGGTTCGTAGAGGTTAATACAGAGTACATCATAAATAGTTCTACATACATACTTTTATCATCAGCTAACTTCAGTTGATTTACATTAACATATGGAATATTTTAAAATGAAAATATTGAAAAATATATATTTACCTGGCAGCATACTAAGAAAATAAATAATGTAATTGCTGTCCATAATACTTTCTCCCTGAATTGGATCTGAAATAGAAATTTTTCATTCATAAATATGTCGATAAGTGCCAACGAAGCTCAGATTTACTGTTACTCAAACAAACTGAACTGTATAGGTTATCTCACTTTCACTTGTCTTAGGACAATTAAATAGAGAGAGCAGGTTATACATGTCAACTAGATGGTTAGTTAATAATTTTAATACATTCATTGTACACTTGGAAGAATCGTATGTAGAAATAGAAAAGAAATGCTGCACCCTCACCTTTCGCTCTGGTTTCGCTATTTCTGGCAGTATACTGCAGAAAGGCTTTATAACTTCGAGGAATTTTACTGCAAAGATGAAACAGCCAATTATTTTACACGTTTTAACACAAAATTATCAACATTCAACTATTATTCAGGAAAATCTAGAAATTCATGTTGTACTTATTTCACTATTTATTACAAAAATAAACACGATACTCACTTCCCATTTTGATTTACTGTGATTTAACTATCCTAACTATAAAATTAACTGATAAATGCCAAGGAAACCATTCAACTTTTGTTCATTAATAAGACTCCAACTAGACTTTTACAAAAATGAGTCTGCGCAACACCGCCAGCAAGCCGTCCACAAATGACACGTCCACAACGTCATGTCACGTGACCTGTGATGTTGGCGTGGAAGATGTTGCCAAATTACATTATTTTGTATCAATTATTTTGTGTTAGGCCTTTTTCAAAAGTGTTTTTATGTAACTTCACAACGGTACATGTTAATAACACTTATGCAACAAATTAGTTTTGTTCATCAGTGTTAATTACAAAGCTTAGAATTTATTTCTTAAATTTAGGCATTATGCATTCATTAAATAACATGATTGGTATTGAGTAAATAAGGTAACTGTTTAATAAGATTGTACTCATAATTTGGAACACAAAATTATGTCAAAATATTTAAAGATACTTATTAATTTGATTATGCACTATTGTGCAATTAATTACTATCTTTATTTCTTAATTTAAGGAAGTCTTCCTTTTGGTCTAAGAAAACCGACATAATTGAATTGAATTATTTGCGTCTGACTGGCAGTGACGCGTTTTAACAGATATCTTTAAATTAATAATATAAATAATAATATAATGAATATAAATCGAAAACATTGCACGTAATTGGAAGATAGTAACGTGGCCAATTTTATTAATAAATTATAATCTTTCAGCAAACAGTTGAAACGCAAAAGCTGAGGTAATCCTTATATGTAAAACTTTTAATCTGGCATATAATTCACAAAATTATAACATATTACAATGTCGAACATTCATAATTAAAAACTAAATTCATAAACACAACATGACATTGACTGTCACTAATGTTAATGCCCTAATGTTACTATGTAGAGGCATGTGTTTTTGTTGTAAACAATAAATTAATACTAACTGTTTTCAAACTTACTTCTGAAATAAATAAAGGGAAATATGCAGCAAGCGCATAGACCCGGTAATTTGAAACAAAGCAACAAAACCCATAAGTCTCGGCATAGATCTAAACGAGGAATAGCAGCGAGTGTGAAAGGTTAGGTTGCTTTTTATATATTTATTATTGCTTTTATGAAAACTATCTTAATGAAATTAAATTATAGGAAAAGTCAACGTGAAGGAGATTTTTCGTCGCAGTCGCCATATACTTAAAAAGGATGAAAGGCGTCATCAGGCAATGCAAATCCGGAAGAATAAACGTGAGGAGGCGCTGTCGAAGAAACGTGCTCTAGGCGGTACCCGCAACCCACCGTTCCTTGTATGTGTCGTTCCTTTGAACGCTCAACTGGACGTGCAGTCAGCATTAGTCATTTTGAAAACGTGCTATGAAGGTGCTGTTGTTAGTCAGTCTGAAAAAGGTGTTTTACATATTAGGTAAAAAAGTTTTTTTTTTGTACAAATAGCCTTTAGTTTTTATTTGTTAAAATATATAAATTTGTGACCATATTTCTACTTGTTGTAAGTGTTGAAACTGGGGTAGATACATACATGTGGTTTGCAAGGGGCAGTAGCATATCTTCGTTTATTGTTGTTATGACACAATTTTTACAAAATCATCAGCTTACGAGGTTATAAGAACAATATTTAGAAACAAAATATATATCTGCAATTTCTTAATTAACCCTAGATTCATAACCATTTGTCCCACACACCACACAAAATGTAAATTTGTTTCTATTGTCTCGATTGAAAGAGATAGAAAGCTGAACTCTCAAGTACCTTCCTAGGTTGCTTGTTCACTAGTAACGTGATTGCACTTATCTCGCATGACATTTGTATACAAGTTATGACAGACAAATGTTTATGAATAGAGTTACTTGTGATGGGACTGCAAGTTATTTTTGAACATTGTTTTTGATGAGTTCTGGTCATATCAAGTAAAAGTAAGTATATGATATCATTCTTTATGAGCTATTATTCAAAGTGATAATTGTGTGTATTTTAAATAAAATCTTTTTATTTTATTTTAGAATGGATGATCGGCAAATTGAGGAATATTTGAATCGTTTATCTGATTCTGATGGTGATGATTTTAC
>DWMG01001740.1:0-14544 GCA_018244855.1 Elbella merops | reverse complement strand
TATTCCAGCGGCGGAAATTTAGTGGGATGAAAAAAACTATATAAGCCTATATATATCAACGGTTGCCAAATTGTCAAGATAAGGTGTTGATACTATACTTAGATTTTGGCTAAGTCGAGTGGAATAATTTTTTTAATAGACGTGCGTTTGCGAAGTGATGAATGCAGAAGAAACATATAAAGTCTGTGAGATTAGCGATGTTAAACACTTGGATCTGCCTGCCTACCCCGTAAAGGAACTGATGTGACAGTATACTAATAATTATCAAAATAATGATAGAAAATATGGGAAATTATTGTGATTATTTTTATATAACCAACCAACCAACCTGACCAATTTGTCAGATATAAGTCGTAGTAACTACCTACAATAATATTGAGTGGGTAGATCGTTATTTTATTTTTTTCGTTTTGCCTTATAGGAGTATTAATAGCTACTTTCGTGGTAGGTATCTGTGGATCAATATCGAAAGGAAAAATTCAAATTTCGAATGTCAGTATTTCCTAACTGTGTCATAAAATTAAGCGGCCAGTTTTATAAGATGTTTTTTTTTTCGTATTCACTTGGTGCTTTAGAAACTTTAATATAATTAAAATAAATCTTTATGGTGTCCTTTACGTGATCTTGGTCATACCTATTGTTAATATTCGAATAACCAAATGCAATGCGGCCGAGGTGATAAATATTTAACTATGATTCCGAATTTAAATGTAAAATATTCGGTGTTGTGAACGCTAGTAGCAAATTTGTATTTCTCAAGAGGGTATGCAAACTGGAAACATGTAACTTGGTAACATTAAATTGAATTGAAAATTTTTTAAGAATCTTAGAAATCCTCCGTAATATTCTCTAAAGCGTGTGAAGTCTGTCAATTGAGCTAATGGGGTAGATTATGGCATTATTTGTTATTATTATAAGAGGACAGAGCCGATCCAACAGTAGAACAATAACAACAGTTAATTGATGTACTTTATCTTTGAAAAATTTCAAAACTTTGTCTTATGTAGCCCCAGACAACCTGGAAGATGGCTCTTACTATGGCCCATAAACCATGCTCAAATGTTCAGGAAGAAACTGATGATGTTTCTATAGTTAAGTTATGAATCTCTCTTCTAATCGTTTCCAAACCTACGCTAAGATGCTCTGGTTTAAGAGCTAGAATTGTTTATCACAAACACCTAGATCGGTAATAATGTCTGAATATATTCTCCTTGTTTTCCACGCGAATACGCAATCGAACTTAGAACTATTAAAATATCAAATGTGTTGATTTTTAATAGACAAGATGTTATGTGAATGTAACGAAGTAATATGAGTGTTAAAACCACAGCCCTAAGGATTAATATCGCACTGATGGAAAAGCAAAATATTGTGTGCGACACAGATTTTGTCGCTTTACTGGTCGCTTCCGTCGTTGACGCGCGCTGTCACATGTCACTGTCACCAACCGTTGCGTAAGAATTTTAAACTCATGCCGTCCCGTTCGCACCACGCGCTGGCCGGCCGCAGGGAGAACCGCGAATGCACGAACTTGCGCGTCTCTGCAACTTGCGAACGAAGCATGCAAGCGCACAGCTTCACGCTTATCATAAACATTACTCACTGGACCTAACATTCAGTACCTTATATAACGTTAGTCAAAAGATGCGCAGTTTAAACTGTCAGTAGACCTTGACCTGAACAATTTACAATAGAACAGTTCATTAGCATGTTTCCAAACTTATGTCAGAAAGAGAGAGAGAATAGTGACCATGTGGTCATGTAGCTGGAGTGATTGATCATTTGATTATAATTATTTTTAAGATAACTAGCGTTATTACTATCTATTATTACAGTGAGGTCTAAAAATAGGCTGTACTAAGATTTTATAATACAGACACTCAAAGAAAACACCAAGGCCTAGACCAAGACAGTGTACTTATCATTACAGTATTTATCTAGTCTAGTAATACTTCTAGAGCTTCTTAGGTAACACATCACTAAAGTGTTTATGTGTTACACACATTTTCATTTGTGTTTAATTTAGACTTTGTTGATTGTAACAAGGGAATTGTATAAGTAGACTACCAATTGACATGTACCGAATCCAGAATTTGGCATTCACAATTATCTAAACCAAATTTCATATCATTGTCATTGTTGGCAAATAATGTAAGGTGTTACCTATTGGTGTGTAAATATAATTGTAGTAGCATTATTGATAACAATAATTGGTATGTTTCAATTTTGAATTTGATTTTGGAAACGAAATAGTTTTTATGAATTACCAAAAACTGTGCAATATAATTTTTGGTTGTGCACAATATTGGAAGGATTGCAACAGTATTCTATTTACATTTATATATATTAGACATGTTTATATGATAAAAAAAATCTATTTGTCTCATCGTCATGATCCCAGTTCTGTTGTTGTGAAATACATATCAAAGCTATTGTAATTACAGGAAGATGACTAGCAAATGATAGGGAATAGTGAGATATAGATTGAATATAGGTATTAATTATATTTAATCATGATAATATCTAATTTTGGATTGAGAAGAATAAAGTTGAAATAAAAACTGCACTCGAGTAAAATCTATGCAATAAGCACACAAGGTTTATTCATATAACAATTAGAATTTAAATGAGAAACAATCCACTTTCATATAGATTGGAGAACTGCTGATAAATGAATATTTAAGTTCAACTTCTTTGCTTCAGAGATGAAAAAATATAGCAGTGTAGTTACATAGAATAAATACCTCAATGAGAAGATACCACTTGCATTTATATTGATGAACAACCTTGTACTGAGAAGATCACAGATCTTTGTATCTTGGTTGTAACACAAAATTTAAAATCTGCAAAATATCCACTCTCAAGACCAGCCTTTGTCCTCTACCTCAAGACAATTCTAAATGTATCTATAACAATTGTATATGTAAAAATACAATTAAGCACTATTTTAATGTTCATCACCATTATTTTTACCATCCATCACATTTAAGGCAGTAAAAATGATCAGAAGTGCAATTGAAATGCATTACAATGCCAATTTAATCCACTAAAGCTAACCTATTATATTTTTTACCATTTAAGTTACATTAAATAAAATAATGGTTTAGCATTTGTATATGATGTATTTTGAAGTTTGCTCACAAAGCCAAATTAAACTTTACATAAATACAATTTAGTGATAACTTTATACAAGACATTAAACATTACAAAAAGATTCAGAGTAAATTATGTTGATGCGGACAAATCCAATGACAAATAAATTATCAACTATTCCTCCACTTTCTAAGCCAAAATAATAAAAAAAAGAAACAAAAACATTCAGTATCACTAGAGATCAGTTATCTGATATTATATTGCATGTGTTGCACTCGGAGACCAAGTGTGATAAGAACCCTGGCGAAGGCATCGAACTTTGTGACAACACACAATACTCTTTGTATAAAATTAACCAATTTGATAACCATGAATATATACATTTAAGTCTTCAGTTAATTTCAATATTTGCTATTTTAATTATAGTAAAAAAATATGCATACCTAATATTATAACGAAGCTACGTGTGAGAGGGGGTAAACAATGGTCTGTGAGACTGACTTCGGCGACGCCGAGGAGGAAGGGGCGAGGCTACGGAGAAATGCAAGGCCGGGGAGCTGCCCCGCGGCGGCGCCCTCGCTCGCCCTCATTAATTTATCCACAATTGTCTCTTCACAAGTTACTCGGTCTAGGGTGTGAACATAACTTGCACTCTTAAAATCATGATATATATGTTTGATCTGTCCACTTGTGGTCGCGCGTGGGGAGGCACGGGGGCGCGTGCGGCGCTCAGTTGTCCATGGCGTATCTCCTCGTCCACTCCTTCGCATTTCGAATCGCCTCGCTCTCATTCACCTTCCACAGCTCGGCCACATCGTTGGCCAGCGGATCGTCGGGGTTAGGTGCCGACAAAAGCGCCTGAATCGACAGCAGAACCGTGCGGATCTGCAGTGCAGGGCTCCATTTGTCCTTCAATATGTCTAAGCATATACGCCCCAACCGGTCTATGTTCGGATGGTATATTTTCGTTATAAATCTAACCTTAGGCGCCGACATAGGATAGTCCTCTGGCAGGAATAATTCTAATTTGAATAGTCCACCCTCGAACGGAGAGTCTTCCGGTCCGGTGACAATTACGTGAAAATAGCGTGCATTGGTCTCGCTGGGAACCGCGCTGATGCCCGGCACGGGCTCCTGCATCAATCGTTGTGTCTCTTTGATTATTCTACGTGGTAGGGCTGCCATTTTATATATGCGGTCTAGCGCAATTTGTCAAATGAGAGCAGGTATTCATATAATTGTATAAAATATCTAATAGTCTTAGCACTGCACGTGTATGTTACGATTTCTGAGGCACGTATTCTAGATTAGTGAGTTATAACAGCATCTTAGCCATGATAATGCTGAAAACGCGACTACAAAAGCGAAGTACCAACTTCAATTTTTTATCTATAGATTATAGAACTTAAAACTACCATAGAGAACACGTGCAATATAGAAAAGGATGCATTCACGATTAATTACTAAATAGTTCATAATTACAACAAATACAGTAAGGCGTTTCTGTCTAAAATACTAATTATTGCAATTACAAGTTATTTTTAGTTTTATTGTTATTTATACTATTCATAAAAAAAAAATTATAAATTAATAGAATGGTAACATTTATTCACATTTTTTGCATATAGCATTGTTAGTTTTCAGAATGTTCACAAGATGGAGCTTTATACCATTCTTAAAGATGTAATTTTGACGGAAAATTTCGTCTTTAGTTTTTTAGTAATGAGTGGGTGAGTAAGATAAATATGGCTACAGCCTTTTTTACTTTTCAATTCTAGATATGAGTTTCTCTCGCAGATGGTGTGGACCACCACATCGCTCTAGTACGAATTGGTGAAGTTAATTACCTATTATATGGAGCGTCAGAATGTACTTATGAATCGGATATATCTAAACCACCTTTTGGCCTCAATGATCAATGGGGACTGGCTGCTTTTAGTTCATTGTGAAGATTTGAAAAACCCGTAGAAATTTACTAGTATAGTAGTTAGTATTTTCAAATACTGACGCAAAATATAGGAAGGTTTTTTTATAAACTGATTCTCATTTTTAATATGTAAGCACCGATTTAACTATAGTTTTAGTTCAGATTTTAATTTAATAATTATTTAAATAAAAATATATTCCATAGTGAATTCTTTATTGTACACAAACATTACACCTAAGTCAAAAAGTGTTAAGTCAAAGTGAGCTGTTCAACAATTACGAGTAGGTCTCTTCTAGTTAATAGTCACTTAACTAGTCTACAGCATACTCCTAGTTCATTTTGTGACCTATTTTACACAACATAGTTTGGATTAAACAAGAATGGGCAGAACAGATATTCTTGAACGTAAAAACTTTATTGTGCATACTAATATAATAAGTTTTTGCTTTTGTATTTTATTTTGATGTGTAATGCTGTATAAATAAAAAATATTCCGTATCACTACAACACTTATTTAGGTATTGTAGTACGCGGCTTTTGACGCAGGACTGCGTTAAAAGGTTTTGTCCCCGAATATCACTTATCACTCAATAGGTCTTTGGGAAAATCCGATTTCCGACCGTCATACGTCACGGGTACATATACGAGTAGCTCTCCAGATTTCCCGTATTGTGTGCTGTAAGCTTTGATAAGCTGGTTAAATGAGAGAGTGCTTATTCTTTGTATGTTAAATATCCAAGAGGCAGAAAACTGAGAACTTTATTAATAACTTAGTTTATCTTCATATATTTATACTATATATCATAACGATGTGCTATACAGCAAAATATTATGATATTAAAAAAATAGTATTAAAATAAAAGATCTTGAAGTTTAAAATAGTGAAAATTTCTAAGCCCTTTTTAAAAATGCTTGGTTGATCCATATTCAAAAGTAGAATCTGCTTTTTTTCACGACGTCACCATAATTATTTTTGAATAGTATCTGTTTAATAATTCTGACATGATATAAAATACGACGATATCCATTTACAATATAAGTAACAGGGAATTATAAATATAAATAGATTACCCATTAAAATTAAAGTAAAACATGGAAGTGTGCTACAGACCTGATGTTAAATTGCATACCTATCGTATTTAATAATTTTCACCACGTATTCCCCCGAAACGTAACATGACCTAAACATAATAGGCGAAATGTCAGAGTAAAACACTCCTCTGCCCTATCCCTTCAGGGGAACACAGTCATCATGTTATGCACTCTAATTAATAAAAAAATATATTTTGCACCAAAAGCATCATTTAAGCTTAATCTGCAAGGTAGTTTAATAGATGGTCTTACACAAATATTTTAATTTGCATTTTAAAAGCACATTTTTAATTAAATCCAAGAGAGAGAGAGATAGAGAAGAGAGAAATTTGACAAACGTACACTAAATGTCTATAGATCGACAATATCCCTGGGGTTTCGCTGGTATAACGAGACAGGTAAGTTATAAATATGCCTGTTATTAAATAAGGCGTATCTGTTCTTTGTTCTTACGATGTGATTTATTAAGTTTAATTATAAAAATATGACGAATTTTTATGTACTGAGATATTAAAGGAATTATGTTGACGGTTTTAATACTGTACATTTAATCTATAAGTCTGTGGTATGTGTTCTTATGGCAACATTTGTAAATTTCGTGTTGTTAATTTTATATTGTGTTTCGTTTGTTGTTATAATCTTACACCAATGCATTAATCATTTTTGTTATTTAAATCCGGCCAGAGATCTTAAATTGTGTACTTAGTTACCATAAATAATAAAATAGGACAGATATTAATATGAATTTCACGATATAACGCTCCGTCTACAAATATGTCAACCGTTACATACAAAATTTCGAATATTGTTTGAGTTCACCCTTTTCATGTAGAGCGAATATGAATATATTATGAATAGAAGTTGACAGAGGGTGTATTGTGTAAGTTACATGTTAACATGCTATATAATAAATATATTCCTATCTAATATTATACATGTGAAGGCTTTAAAGTAGGTTTGTTACGCTTTCAGGCCTTAATTGCTGAAACGTTCATCTGAAATTTTTTGCACGCATTGTCAGGGGTATGAAAAAGGATATAGGTTAGCTTTTACCTAGAAAATAATACTGATCCCGAGGGACAGGAAAAGTAGTTATTATATAATCTAGGACAAAGTTATCAAATCACTATATTTTCGATGGTCTTTCAAATTTTGTTAAGAACATCAAAGCGAGCGAAACCGCGGTTGAAAGCTAGTATATGATATAGTCATTTGTAGTTACGGAAGGTTGGCCGTGCGAATCACTTGACTCTATCTGCTGAGTAGAGTTCGGGTGTCCTTGCCATATAATGCAGACCCTTTTACCCTTTGACCCTCTGTCGGTACAAATTTTTAGATTACCTACGGGTTTTGTACGATCATGTCCCTTGCCATAATGTAATACGAGCTTTGAATGTAATTCATTAATTGAGAATTTCGAATATTGTTCGAATATTTATAATGTTGTATAAAATTTGATATTATAAAATTGAGCACCCCAAATGTAAAGTTGAGTTTCGATTCCAATTCAATATGGAACGAAAGTTCCTGGCTTGGAAGTATCAATTTTTCTATTAAATTCCACTTTTCCATTACCTACCATTACGTAAGTAATCACTAGAGTTCCGCTACGTACGACCTTAAGTATTTTATTCGTTTGTCAATAAACATAAAGAAATTCTAACAGAATATTTTTCGGTTTTTACAAAACATTTAAACGTAACATCACGCCTGTAATCCCCAAAGCGGTAGGCAGAGGAGTGTAGTATACCCCCACGTTTCACCAGTTACGCTTAAGTCCCACAATGGAATAGGTGGTGAGCCTATTGCCATACACCGGGCGCGCACCCAGACTCCGAGTCACTACTAGAAATTCTAAATTAGAAAACTTCTAAGAAAGCATCTAGGAAAGGATTTAGCATGATGAAATAATAATTTTAAGAACGATGTACCAATTTACCTTACAACTTAAGTTACTTTGTCTTACTAAATAGTATTAGTTCTTGTTCGATGTCATTCTTTAATAAGGTTTACTGTATCACTAGAACATGAATATACAGCTTATAACTCATATTTGTGAGTGTGCTACATTTCTCTGCCTATCTTTACGGTAATTACAGGCGTACATACGTTTATAACTCATGCTTAACATTCTTTTATGGGCGGTACTATTTAAGCATAATAGTGTCAGTACAAAAACAGAATTACTAAATAAATGTAATTACACATACCAAAATAATTGAATGAGGGGTAAACCGAGTGTGGAAAGTTTAAGCTATGTAAACATATATACATATATATATATACATACATACGAGTATATATACACATAGAGGAACGTTGATTGCAATATATATTCCCAGTCCCTTAGATTTGGAGTAGTCAAACAAACTGCCGACATAATTGCTCACGTTAACAAAGGGTATTCACATAATACGCAAGTGTTCGTTTTATTGTTTGCAATTTTAACAAAGTATATTTGCTCAAATTGTTACAATAACTTTGATAATAGTTGCTGTTATTCTAATGGGGCAACTGATGAATGTAAATGTATATTTATATATCGATGGGTCCTATGTATATGGGCCAAAATGCAAAATTACAACTTTAGAGGAGAGGCTTCCAAAGTTTTAATTTACTATAACTTCAAATTGATAAAACCGAAGTTTACGAATCTTTGGTTTGCTAAGACAACTATCTTCCTCATTTAAACCATAGTATTTTATATATACATTTATCGGGTTATTTTTTACGTCACATTGGCCCTTCTACGTTAGTTTTTATTAAAATTATTTTTCTTTAAAAACACCCTACAAGGGCCAATACATCATATTGGCCATTTTACGCGTATTATGCTAGTTAACATAAAGTATATATTTAATTTTTATCCATAAAATCAATTAACAATTGAAGTAGTTCATAATTCATTAATTGGCTGTTCATCCTAAGTACTCGTGATATTTTAGATAATTTAAGTATAAAACAATAATTGGATGCCATCGTTTACTTATTAAACTAAATTATAACACAAAAACACAATAATTACTTTTCGTTTTCATCACAGTGCGGCCGTTGCTCCATTCAACGTATAAATGTCAAATCGGCGGATTGGTCCAAACTCCAAACTTTATTTAACAAACGCGCGGGAACTCCCCGCGTATAAGTCTCTAACTACGCTTAGGACCTTATACGTTTAAGTTCATGTTACATATGCCGTTATACTGTAATAAAAAATCGTGTTTCTATCCAGAAATCTTTTTTTTTTTAATAGCTCACACGATTCATTATATCGATAAGATGCATTTATCATAAAAAAGTCAAAATGAGCAAATTGTTAGTTTGGCCCATATACATAGGACCCATCGATATACGGAAGTATTTAAAACGTAATTACTTATATTAATGATCAATATTGGAATCTCCGTATCAGAGAGTCATATGAAATTAATCGTCTGGATTAGTCGACATGTTTAAGCTCTCAGTCAAAATAAAACACACTATCCAATTTTCATGAAAATATGCAGAACATTAATTTTGGTCATTCCAGTTATATATTGTTTTAATCTAATTTACTATATTAACCGCCATAGCATAGTTTTAACGGATTGCCCAATATTCAAAATATCACTAACTACATCGTAAAAAATGACATGTAAAGAAAATAAGGTGTTCAAAGGAACTTGAGATATTACGAAACAATTCTCTATTGCACGTTTCAGTCGCAATTTGAGTCATAAAGATCTTTATCACATGGCGCCGGCAAATTTTTTGCTAACCGGTTTAAAGATTTTTCCTGCAAACTTGTTTATAACGAAATTTGCGTAACTCATTATGAGACAAAAAACCTAGCACGTAGTTTGTTCCCATCACTGATAATAACAAGTAGCACGAAGTGCTTGCAAGAGGTTAGTTAAAGTGTAGAAAGGGCTGGTCAAAAGGTAGCTTATAAATTACTTATAATAGAAAACGTAACATCACGCCTGTAATCCCCGAATTGGTAGGCAGAGGAGTGTAGTACACTCTCACGTTTCACCAGTTACGGTTGGGTTCTATTGAATAGGTGGTGAGCCAATTGCTTAATAAAAAAGTCTAGAGAAATCGAAATTCGTTTACCAGTTGTAAATAAATACGACATATTACAAACAAATAAGCACGGCAGGCTACGTCCGGTAGTCGACTGAGGTGGGCTGATGACGATGACGATGAATCTATTATTTTGACATTTTTATTATTGTAAATTTTAATTTTTTTTCTGACTGTATTATTTGACATAATTTAATTAATTCAGTTTATTAAATTGACAATTGTATTATTGACGTTGGCTATTCCATTGAATTAGAATATCTGTTATTATAAATATAGTCGATTGTAATTGTAATAAATAAATAAATATTAGTCAATAAAATCATTTATCTCGTTAATGGATTTGATACTAAATTATATACTGTCTTTTAATAGTAGATCATCATCATCATCATTATTATCAGCCTATCTCAGTCCACTACTGGACATAGGCCTCCCCCAATGAGCGCCTTCGCGCCCTGTCCTCGGCTTGACGCATCCAGCATCTGCCTGCAGCCTTTCGCAGATCGTCATCCCAACGAGCCGGAGGGCGTCCTACACTACGTTTGCCGAGCCGCGGTCTCCACTTCAGAACTCGCCTACTCCACCGGTTGTCGGTTCTTCGGCAGATATGCCCAGCCTATTGCCACTTCAGCAAGCTATTCCTTTGAGTTATATCGGTAACTCTGGTTCTCTGTCGGATAGTATCATTTCTGATTTCATCCTTTAGAGAGACTCCGAGCGTAACTCGCTGCATAGCTCGTTGAGCGACTTTGAACTGGTGGACTAGGCGCACCGTGTTGTCCACGTTTCAGCTCCGTATATCATGATTGGCAGGACGCAATGATTGAAAACTTTAGTTTTCAAACTCTGCGGTATGGATGACGAGAAGACTACACATAGTTTACCAAATGCTGCCCAGCCCAGCTGAATCCTTCTATATAATAATCGACCCATTATATGTAATTCCACTGTTGGAATATGGGTCTCCTCTCATACAGAGAGGTTTAAGGCCATAGTCTGCCACGCTGGCCAAGTGCGGATTGGCAGACTTCACATACCTTAAAATATTTTTTTTATAAATTCTAATGTGTGTAGGTTTCCTCACCATGTTTTCCTTCATTGTTAGCAATTGATATTTAAATTTAAAACTCACTTTGTAAAGAAGTGCGCGCCATGGATTTGAACCCAGCACCCCGGAGTGAGGGGCTGAATTCTTAACCACTACGCTATAGTAGATACTATCTCCCATTATTGACCAAAATCTATGGACTAGATATATCGCTATAATTCTAATTTCGAGTAGGTATCTACTGATGAATATATAACAACAGTCGAAAGACTTTTCATAACGTTCAACCGTAAAATATGATGGAAGTAAAAGACCTATGAAATGTAAATGAACGCTACATACCTACTCATCTAAATTATTTGTAAAATTTTTGTTTACCATTAAATATAGATACATTTATATCTGTATTTTGTAGGAGCGCCATAAACCATGTTTACTTACACCTTAAAATATTCCAGTCTCCCCAAAAGTAGTTCGAAATGAACATTGTTTTACGAAACATTTATTACATTACATATGAAATGAACTAATTAATCATTTTCCTGCTAAACCAAAGAGACCAGAGCGAAATTATACCATTTTATCATAGCACTAAAATCTCCCCTATCCTCCTCCTCTGATTTATTTACATAGTCTTAAATCAAGATAATATATTTTTAATAACAAAATGTAGTTAGAAGCTTAAAACTTAGTACAGTTTTGATCTTTTCTAATAAAATAGAACTGCCCACTAACTAGCAAGCGATAGAAGCATCTACGGCTTGCAGTTGACTGAAACCGGTAGCTCCGGTTTGATAGGTGTGGCGTGATTGGCAAACTCAGTGTGCCCCGAGGCGTTCCGAGTTATATAGATTTATATACGTATAAATGTCTTACTAATTACACGTGAGTACGATAACACAGTTTATAATTAAAAAGTTTAAATTTCGTGATTAAATGCGCATTGTATTAATTCTCGTGTAAATTATTACATAAAACCTTATCAGCGTTGACAAAAACTGTAAAATACAAGTTTATGAGCGTGGATATTATAAACGGCTTTTATATAAAAACAGTGGAACTCTGAATTGTCGATCAGTGCACATTTATCGTGGCTATTATTTAATATACGATCAATATACATTGTGTATTATGACAACTTATATTGAAATTGATGACTCTATCCGAGATAGACGGGTCACATATTATCTTGAACGACACATTATATTCGATTTAATTAGCATGAATGTTTCCATTACGGCAAATATTTTACCTACTCTTGTTACGTTTAAATGCATATCAGTAAAGATAGATGTAGAGTATTTTCTGTCACAAATTAATGGGTAGAATTTCTAACAATATGCAAGTTATTGAATAATGCCATTTAGATATATACATTTACTCGTATACTTGTGTGTGCAAACGCCAGTAAATTTCCAATTAAATAGTGCAGATGCAACATCGTACGTCATAATATACCCTTTTATGAGCCCTTTACGTAGCAATTATTGCAACTAGGCACATTGCGTCATAAAGTTGATCAGTTTAATTATTCAACCTTTATGCACAATAAATTAAGCACTTAATTAATTGGGAATGTTTTAATTATTAATATGGTTTTGCAACTCGTAGGTAAAACTTAAGATAGATGTAATGAAAACTCACAAGTTAAAATGACAGGGAATGAATAAATATTGGTTATAATTAAGCCGCCCCGGAAAGTTCAGTAGCAAGTAGGTATATTATATAAAGATGTAGAGGCATTCTTTACTATGCGTTATGTATGCATTGGCCGTACAGAGACTAGATAAATAAATAACTAACAATGACAGCACATTCATCAGAAACCAGTCTCGGAATATTGGACAAGGAAGTGTCTCATTATTCTCTTATGCAGAAACCACTCGGTATCGGTTACATAGTTTAGTTTACTTTGATTTACATAAAGTTTTTACTATTAAGGAATTTAAATGGTACCTATGTAGTTCAAAATGTTGTATGATAAACAAAATGTTTTTTCTTATATACTCAATAAATTAAACTTAATTTACAGGAATTTTAGGTAACCTTAACCTAAAATTTTCATTGACATCTAAAAACTACACATATTTAACCTAGAAGCGTTATTTTGATAGATTGTTTAATTTTGTATGAGTATAATACAGAAATTAACATACTAAAACTGAACAACGATAAAATAAATTAAAAATGGCAGTAAAAATCAACTAAGTTTGATAATGTCTCGATATATTTTATTAATGAAATTAGTAATTAAAATGTCAATACGTTTGTTACGTTAAATATCCCCTAACGATAATCAAACCCAAGCAATCAACTTTCAAATTAAATACCCTTAATCTTTGATTTTTTTAACCTCTATATTTTGCAAGCATACGGCTAGTTGACCTACCAAATCTCGTAAATTTAAGAAAACCGCCGAGATTTTTTGGGGAGAAACTCTTTTTGTTGCCAATTTCAACGCATTTATCAACCGTATCTCCTGGTACATTAAAATTCCTCTGTAACTTATTGTATTAATATTTTATTATTATTGTGCACTACCCCAGGTCTGTTACGGGGTAGGTAATAGTAATGTCAAATATGTCTACCCCTATATAGCTGATAAGTTCTACGTGGAATAGTGTTTTAATATTTCATTACGCACAAGAAAAATATGTGAGTGCGACTACGAAATCATCAGGCATTTACATTACGGAGATATGTTCGAGTGTAGATCATTGTCTCGGCAATAAAGCGTTTCTCAGTAGCGGATGAGAACGAGTTTGCATGCGGTCGGAGATGGTGCGGCGGTTCCCTGGCACTACACTCACGTAATGTGCTCGGAATGGCCAATGAAGGCGGCGTATGCAGACACATTTAATGCACGGCATGATTCACCGGGTGCATCCCTTTACACAATAAATGTTTAGAAAAAGAACAAGCCTGTTGTTCTAATATTGTTGTAAATCTTGGTGGAGAAATGATGATCTCATTTCAAGACCATTATTATTGTTACTACCGTGAGGTTTTTACACTTTAGTATAAGTTAACACTGGTGATCTACATAAATAAAAAGTAATGATACATTAGTGGCTTACATATTAACAGTCGTTTAGTAAAATTGTTGTTTAAAAGACTTAAGAGCTGCGCCTTCACTACGCCCAGCCTGGCAGCTTAACCTTAAAGCATTATCAAAACGCTTGACTCGCTCGCTAGTCATTCTATTTTTGTACCTATATACGTTTTTACTTTCATATACTGGTATCATCATCCTCCGAGCGTCTCTCCCGGTTACGTCGTCACACTGGTGCGTGACGACCCAGGGTCCGCTTTCCGGCTC
>DWMG01001739.1:0-14546 GCA_018244855.1 Elbella merops | reverse complement strand
ATCAATGGTATTTAACATGTTTTGATTACAAGCATCGGCAATGACAAGTAGCCGGAATTATAGTTAAATTAATATTTAAAAATATACGTGAACAAAAAATTTCTATTTACAAGCAAAGTTAAATGTTAAATCATATCGAGAATAGAAATCAAATTGTTGAAGAGGAAAAATCAGTGTGATTATTCGATTGTATATTTCAATATTGTTAAATTAGTGTTAGACTTGTACAGATTTTTCTACATGAGTTGGTTTTAAAACTTTAACTATAGATATAACAGTAGAGGATTGTTTTAATTAGGCTATTTTTTGTATAAATGGCTTCACTCTGTTTATTGACCTATTTTTGATAGAAAATGTTGCTTTAACGCTTCTACAGTCCTTTCATCAGCCTTAAAAAGTTCGCTGTTGGATATAGACCTCTCCTAATCAGCCCCCCTCCACTCGGACCTATTCTTTTAAGTCCAGCTTAATCCCACGACATTAAAAATTTCTTTGTAAGCAACGTTTAAATATCAAAAATGAATATAAGTCATTAAAATATATTTAAATTAATGTTATTCTTATTATACCAAATATATTGAATATATAAATATATTTTACTCGCTAAAGCAAACTAAACGAAAGTACGCCCACAATTGGAACATTTTATTACATCGGTCCTAATTGTGTATGCAAATTATAATCCTATGAGCGTAAAACTGAAGCGGTGGTCCCAAAGGTTATTAATATCTTAATGCATTTAAAAGTCCCTTCAGTTACGTGATCACAACCCTAATTACATATAACGTTTACGATCCGTTTAACGTGGTATGTCAGTTTATATTCACGACAGCAACTTTACCAGTGTGGAGTAATTAAATGCCAGTAAGGCTTAGTTGTCTAAGATAATAAGTAAACGTTTTAAAAATTCAATTACAAACAGGACTGAATTGAATAATAATTATCCATGAACTGATGACTGTACTAAGGACATAGAACTGTCGATAAAGTACATTCCGATATTAAATTTACTACATACATTTGTAACTCAAAACAATAAAACGCTCGCCATTTGTCGGTACGACACGAATGCTCGCGGAGATGTGGGAAATTGATCGAGCGAGAGAAAAAATGGCAGGGTCGCGTTGCCTTCGGCAGACGACGTTTATTATGCCTCGACTCTATTATTTTGCGAGACACACGGAGAACTCGTGTTTTTAAATTTTATTATTATGTTTTTAATTATCTGCGACATCGCGTGCGTTCGTAATCTGGACTGGAGTGATGATAGTACCATCCCAATAGTACTAGGATTGTCTGTGTAGTAAAAAAGACACTAACACGTAGTCTGTAATTGTAATGATCTAAGGCATGTAGTCTCTCAAGCTGGTTATAATATATTGTATTTAAAGTCTTCCCAGCGTGGCAGACCCATAGCCTATATTGTGACCATCTTTAACCCTTTTATTCTTCTAAGAGGAGACTCGCGTTCACGGTGAAAAAGTAAAAAAAAAATCACATATAGTACAAATATTTGCAAAACAAATAATGAATGTCTTAATTCTGATATCTTCGTCGCTGAGATTCAAACCGAGGGTCATGCAATCAGCAAGCGAACGGTTGTGTCAAATTAGTCAAAGTATAATTAGTTAAAAATGTTATCTTAACTGCAATGATATTTCTTTATTTATTTATTTAACAACAAGTCACAATTTCAATGTAAATATTACAGATTTTTATCCAAGTCGTTTACGTGGACTGAATACATTTTCCGACAGTTCGGCGAAAAGCATTTTTTATTTTTATAAATTTAGATATATAAATGTAGTAAATAAAAAGCACGATATCAGGTTTCAATATTTTTAAATATATTTTCATACAATTAGTATAATTCACAATTTTACTTGGAATTGGCATTTTTAAAATTGAGTCGTGGAAGATTTCAATGAAAAACGAAATATTACGAACTGATGAAGTTTATTCCATCAGTGTGTGATCCCACGTACGCACGTTTTCACTGTATCTGGTATCCAAGGAACAAAGGTACATATAAATACTCACTAATATTCCCCGCGTCCATCAATGTTGAGAACTGAACGTTATTAATGTTCCACGTTGCTTTTTCCCCCCGTTACGTTTCCCGTATTTTTTTACGAGAAAAATACTTCCACGTGAGTGTCTTTGGTAACCTCAACGTACGTGAGCTTTTATGTAATGAGGTGTGTTCGGATATCATGATACAAAGGAAAATATATGAAGATTTTCGCTATAGGGGACGGTTAAATTTTACCTTTCTGGCGATAGTCTCTGTAAGAAATAATGTCGACACGTTCTTCCTCGTGGATCTTGGTGTTATATGCAAGGACAGTAATACGACTTATATTATATATATGCCCTCATCATCATCATCATTATCCTCCGAGCGTTTCTCCCGGTTACGTGCCGTTATATGCCCTATATTATTATTATTATTATTATGCCTTATTATAAGGAGTTGTACTACTTATTGTAAGGAGCCCAAGCCAACTTCACCTGCACGTGGTACACCCTGCTATAACAGACGAGGCTCTGGCGACCGGCTGATTGCGGTATAGCGAAGCCTAAATAGGCACGGCTAAATACCAGGCATAAACCCCCTTTAGGCGGAGGCCTATATCCAGCAGTGGACTAAGATAGGCTGATGATGATGAGACAAGATTATAGTGAAAATTCTAATGCGGATTTAATGTACATCATCATCATCTGTACATATTTAATGTACAGGTGCTCTCAAATGATTAGTTTGCTAAATGTTGGAGATACTAAGCTATGTTCTCCAGTCATTTCTCTCATCACACATTCTATTATTATTATTTATTTATTATTATGGTTGCTAAGATATTATTCAGCATGTTCCCTTGTCCAGTAGGCATACAGCACCAAGTGCCAAATATCTCTGTCCTTACAGACTTAACATGCTTTTTTTATACATCATATACATGGCAAACCTTTGTTACAACTCATTCCTATTGGAGACATCTGTGTCATTTTAAACAAATTTATCATCCCAATTTTCAACTTTTCCTTTCTTAATAATTTCTGAGGATTGTGACTACCAAAAGTAATTTTGCTTGTGAGGACTCTCTAAGCCTTTGTACATTGGGCATTGTGAATGGCCTCTTAAGTCTCACAGCCAATGCTTCTCAAGAGGGATCCAACCGTTGGATTGTGCTCTGCCCCAGGGTCTTTTACCTGACATGTGTCTCACCAGTATAAGCTTTTCTAAACTATGCTCTTAGCTTTTAACAGAATGCCTTAAATTAATATGGTTCAAAATGATGGTCAATTGGGTTGATCAAGTTTGGGTTAGCTTCACACACTATTGTTTAAATGAAAAATTTTAAAAATAGCAACCAAAGGTACAATAATGGTATGCTTAATGATATTTTCTTTCGATTAATTAATTGGGACATACATAACATTTAATTTTCTAGGCATATTACACTTTTGTGAGTCATACAAAATTATAACAATGAATGTCGGGTTACGTTAGGTAAGGTTAGCAAATTGCAACCTAAGAATGTTTCAAAACAAATTAATCATGTCTAATTTGTGACTGTACGTTTTGATAAGTCTATAGTGGGAATCAATTAAAGGTATTTTATCAAGGATTAGTGATCATTATGAATTAGTCACAATATTTTTAAATGCTTTATAAAAATACTTTTTTAAATATTCAGAAGAGCACTAATTTAATTTGCAAGCACCAGATGTGTGATCAATCCACTGCATAAACATGTGTCGAAATTGAGATAAAACTGAAGATATGAGATCAGGATCAGTTTTCTGCTCAATATTGTAACATGCTTAATGTATTAGCCATTACACATTAGTATTGGACAAAGTCTATATTAGAATGGCAGTAATATAACTATAGATATTTATAGGGAAAATGTCAATGGGCTATTTAGAAGAGGTTGGTTGCTGTCTGGCGACCGGCTGATTGCGGTATAGCGCAGCCTGAATAGGCACCGCTAAATGCCCTGGCCGCCGACGGGCAGCAGCGTCGGCGGAGCGAAAAGCCATGCCCTGCAATCTCCAACCCGCATGCCCAGCATGGAGATTATGAGCATAAACCCCCCTTTTGGGGGAGGCCTATGTCCAGCAGTGGACTAAGATAGGCTGATGATGATGATGATGATGATGGTTGCTGTCATTTTGATCAAGACCTACTGTATCCTACAATATCCTACAGAGATAGGGTCAAATATACCTTCAATGAATAGATATTACAAAACAAGCTATAAGTTTGTATGTGTATGCTTTTTGCTGTGGATACTTTTCTATGAGCTCCAGCAGATCGCAGTGAGGTCATGGCGGAGACCACATTTGAACATATGTGAATCAAACCAGTATTTATAATATGTATAATCATGTGTATAAAAGTGTACTCAATTGACATTTAATAGTCAAATTATCCGTGTAATAGAGGGCAAGTAGTTGTGTAATAGAGGGTAAGGGTAGTTGTAAGGTAACATTTTGAAGAAACCAACATGTGTATAAGCTAATTATCCTATTTAACTTCAGTGTATACATTTGAGAACAAGGCTGACACATTTCATTTCAAAAGAAGACCAGTGTCCAGACAAAAACAGTGAATGAGATGATGGTGATTGGTCAGTACCAGTCACCGTCATCTATTTTAAAGGTACATCAAAACTGTTTTATATTTTATTGAATTTATTTATCAAACTAAATTAACAACGGTCTCTCACAGAATATCTACTATTAAATGATTTTCGATTCGGTCATTCGTTCATTACATACAAAAAGTGGTCGATGTGTGTATATTACTCACCTGTGATGCATTTTAAATCAGGAATCCACGAGTCAAGGTAGGTTTATGCGATGTATCCATATTTTTCTAAACGGTGCTTATAATACGAACACCTATTTTTTTGTTACTTATCTAACACCAATTTAACACATTTTTGTATGGAAATACGGCTCAAAGCCTCAAATATCAATCTTCCATTGTGCACCATATACAAAACAAGGAGTGGTGTCGCGTGCGTTCCGATACTTTTTAATGCACCACTAGATTGTTTACATTTGACGTACCTACGTTTAACAGTTTGATAGATCACGTTAAAGTTTTATTCAAACAATTAGTGTGATTACTTCAAACAATATTAAACTAAAATGGCGCTGACTTTTCTAAATTTCCTGGTTAACAGTTTTAAATATAGAAAGGATGCAATGACACACTAACAGGAAAAACGTTTCCAAGCACACGCTCAATGGCTTTGATGAACTGTCATTTCATAGATTTCATTGGCTTGTCTGGCCATAACTGATAATCGTAATTTGTGTAATGTGTATTGCAGCCTGGCCATTGTACTCATTTAATTTATGGACCTCCTCGCAAAAGAAAAGTCATTAGAAAAAACACTAGTCTTCAGAATAAAAAACTATATCACATTTAAATCTATTATTAGCTTTGATACGACGTTCGGCTTATGTTTAGTCTCTTATTTTACGGTTGTTCAATTATCTCAAGTGGAAATAAAGGGGGATTGAGCCCGATCAGCCCTCGTTTATCTAATATCCGCAGATCGTCGACAGAAAAATGACGACCTCTTACCATTTGCGTAAACAAATCGCTGAGGAAACTCCTGTATACAATACCCGGTACACATCGGTATTGGCTCCTTTACGCGGCAACTTGGAACCCAGCCAATGACGAGTAGTCGTGTGTGTGAATGAGCCAATGATGTTAGCTTGACATTACCAGTGATCGTAAGTAGACCAATCTGGCATTCGGTGTCTGACGCAGTGACATCCTGCGCGAAAAGCCCGGGAACGGGCTGAACGCGGGATGACACCTGCGCAGCATCCCCTTAGACGCTGTTCCAAGATCACATCTCGCGAAAAGTAATGATTATTTCGGTCCACGGACGTTTAGTTCCTCATATTCCCGTTGTAGCGCTGCGCACCGTACGGGAGTGAGACGTCGATGTATATACCTCGCTACAGGGGCCAGTTAAAACGTAATTTTAGTGTTGGAAATTGAAAAATTGCGGATGTATCGTTCCAAGTAATCTTATTGAATTGTTTTTGGACCGTGATGCTCTAAAGCAGGCACGCCATAGAAGCGAGCTAACCGTGAAATCAGTTTTACGTACGTCTTTATTCCTTCGTCCATTTAGCGGAGCGAATTTTCCAGGGATATGGAGGTTGTAAGGGTCGAGACAGTAGAACCGAATGCGGATGGCGTTGCGTGCGTGGTAATAAGTAAACTTTTGTAAAATGTGTAGTGTCCCGTCGCGGAAAGTGTATCGACCGATGTGCGTATTAAACTGGCTAAATTCCAATAGACTGTTTCGATGCATTGTGAGAGGTCGCGGCACTCCCGCTCATTAGGATAATAGAAGATAACTCGCACATCCGCCTAACGCGTGCGATTCGCTGAGACGGTCCGGAGACAGCCGGGCGTATTCTGATCTTTTGTTATGAACCAAATGCATATTGATAACAACATCTCAGTGGCGAAAGCGCAAAATGATAACAAACCCTTTGAAACGGATAAGCTTAGCCGCGGATTGCGGCCGCCACGCTGGTTTAGCGTTTTGAAACTGATATCAATATACTAATGGCGTTTGGAAAGTTATTAATCGTGCTCGCCGTTGTAGCAGTAGTGAGTGCCGGCTACCATGAAATCGAAGCAGAAAATAAAGCGAAAAAAACCATGGCGACGAAAAAGGAGCCAAGCTCGAGGTCCGCGAATCCGGTGCCTGTGCGGGGCTCATTCGATAAGTTAACAAGCCTCATGAATAGAACCGACAATGGCAAACAGAACCGACGTCGCGGGAAGCAGAACTTCAACAAGTTAATTCAGTTGAACCGCAAACCTAAAACTCAGCCAGATGCTATGATGAACGATAACGAAGGAGCCATATCAGTGAACTTGAAGGCTTCCGTTGAAAACGATTCTAATTCGTTGACCGACAAGATGAAGGCGTTGAGGCACGAAGGTCCAACATACGAGGCGGTGAACAAGTACAACATATTTCCGCATGTGAACGGTGTTTTTTGCAACTTCGAGATGTTTAATGGTTCGTTCGACATGTGCACGTGGCAATGGAACACTACAGTGTCGAGCCACGGCTTAGGGTTCAGGGTGGTGACGGCGGCGGACATCGTGGCGATGAACCAGAGCACAGACGGGCTCGTGTTCTCGGGGCCAGACACCGACGCAGATGGCAATACGCGAGGTGAGGACCGCGCGAGAACCTTCATCGGTTTCTTTCTTTCGTCATTTGTGTTGTTTTGTTGTTTGAATTCTGCGATTGCATAACGGAAACAACTTGTGGCGATTTTCATCGGAAAATTTGGATTACAGTTCGAAAATCACAATTTATTTATCTCATTGTTGAAACATTTAATTTTTTATGCAATGACATTTAATAATTTATGTCAAATTTAATGTTTTTATTTAAAATTGTTTTTATGTGCGCGTCACAAATCATTACCCGTGGTATGTATAAAAACTTAAAATAATTGGCAGCTAGAACTATCTTCTTTTAAATTTAAAATCTTGTACTTATGTTCTCGTAGTTGGTAACGATTAATTTACTCTTGCTCCTTTCGCTTAATCGTTATTGATAGCTTAATAGAACTTTTTTTATTTTGCATGTCGCATGATACAAAATTAAGTACTCGGTACCTATATATTTTCATTGCGAAAGAATAATACAATAATTTACGAAGATCAGTTGTACAAATGAATAAAAACATATTTACGTGCTAACATCAATACAGACAAAATTACTTCAGGTAATTAAAATGTTAATTGGCGACATTTTATGAGTCTCCCTTGTCAACACTGACACTGCGGATGCTCCAGGCGCCTTACAGTTGCAGGACAAACTCATTGTCAGAAGTGGGAAATAAATAGGGCGAACTATGAGTAAGTATTAAACGTGACTTCCGCAAGAACTAGGTCTAATGATTCTAGGCCTTTATTTCGTTTTTGTACCTCAATGAATTATAGGTTGCAGGCAATCTGCTTTTCTGTGGAGTTTTTATAATATTGATAGATGGGTCACTATTTTTTTATAAACAAGAAGGAACTATGTTAAAGAATAGACTTCCAATATTTTCTACATCCACTGAAAGAAAGAAAAAAATTGATTAAATTTTACTTAATAAGTCGTACATATTAATATATCAAGGTAACATATCGTAATATTTATAAAATAACGATTTTAAACCGCACCGAAATCCATCCAAAAATAATTAACCTGGTATATCGTAATGTGACGTAATATTTGGCAGTACATTAAATTGGATTTCGTTAAATTGCAAATCGGAACAACTGTTACTTGTACACCACAGGATGGCATGCCATTTTTATATGTTATAACAACAAGATGGAAAATTCCAGACTGGCTAATGATCTTTGTATATTATTAATTTATTTTATTACGCCCTCATTGCCCTTTGACAGTCTAATACGTTTGGGCCCGTTACAATCCCCATAAAGACTAGGGCCCACAAGTGGGCGGCGACGCCCCCGTTCAGAGCAAACGACGCGATTTGTAAGTAGTAATTTTTCTTTGACATATTGTGGGTATCTTTGGTGATCTGATCTGGTTGCGTAACTAGTGAATTTTTTTTTACCCTTTCATCGTTCCACTGGTAGACACGGATCTCTGAATTAGAGGGTGAAAGCCATAGTCTGCCGCCTGGCCAAGTGTGGGTTGGCAGACTTGACACGCCTTCGTAAACATTTTTTGTGATCTACGGTGTGCAGGTTTCCTAGCGGTTTTTTTATATTCAATTCATTGTATTACGATTTATTACGTTTTCGTCTATTTTTATGCCTGGTAACACATAATTTTCAGGGTAGTGCGAGCATCTTCGATGTCATTGGGGTCGATATACTAGTAGTCGCGGACATATCTCGTGGACACTCATGTAAGCAGGACGAAGCGATTCGCTAAGTCGTTTGCTACAAGCTACAAATTGCCAAAGAGTGGAACTCTCTGCCGGCGTCCATCTCGCTTTCCATCAGATGGGGTTGCAGCTAAACGCGAGCCTGTTTCTGCATTTTAAAAAAGTCGCCTCCAGCACGAGTCGCGTATGACTGTATGTATATGAGTATAGCGGACTCGCTATGCTCGTATGCATGGGATAAATTGTTATTTGTTGAATTAGGATGTGCAATGAAAAAATTATCATCATCATCATCAGCCTATTTCAGTCCACTGCTGGACATAGGCTTCCCCCAAAAGCGGATTTATGCTCGTAATTTCCACGCTGGGCATGCGGGTTGGGTATCGCAGGGCACAGTTTTTCGCACCGCCGACGCTGCTGCCCGTCAGCGGCCAGAGCATTTAGCTGTGAGGTTTCAATTGATTATTCATAATTCAAGGAGCGTTTGGTTATTACTGGCAGTATTTGACCTACTCATGTTGCTATAAATCAAAAAAAGAAATTTAAGTCAGATCCGGTCAGGTCAGTCGTTCACATTCAAGACTTTAATATACCTCATGTCACATGAAACATATCGTTACGCCGATAATTAACGAACAGTAGTAAGGCACATGTAAATGCTTCTATTTCCATATCATATGAAAATTGTTTTATTGTGAAAAAAAAATTCATTCTACGTTCTCGTTCCCGCCATTTCGTATTAACTACACAGATTCATCATCTTCATCATCAGCCTATCTTAGTTCACTGCTGGACATAGGCCTCCCCCAAAAGGGGTTTATGCCCGTAATCTTCACGCTGGGCATGCGGGTTGGAGATCGCAGGGCACGGCTTTTCGCACCGCCGACGCTACTGCCCGTCAGTGGCCAGGGAATTTAGCCGTGCCAGAGCCTCGTCTGCTATAGCAGGGTGTACCACGTGCAGCAGAGGTTGGCTTGGGTTCCTGAGATGGTGTTTGAAACCCTTTACAGCTTTATAGAGTAGTGAAAACAGAAAAAGTGCGATACGTTTGTAACCATAAAAATATTTGCTACTTCGTACCCAAAACGTACCCCGTAAGAAACGTGGCATTTTTTCAACCCCTCTATCATTCTGCTGTCGGGAGAAGAGTCTCGATTCAGAATGAGAGAGTTCAAGCCATAGTCTGCCATGCTTGTCAAGTATGTGTTGGCAAACTTCAGAAGCCTTAAAGTTCTTTTTTTACGCTGTTATCATTCACCGTTATAGGGTGTATATTTAATGTAAAAATACACAATTTTAATAAAGAGGTGCGAGCCGTAGGTTTGAGCGCAGATCCCCCAGAACGAGACGCTGAATACTAAACAAAATATGTTACTTACCACGCCGTTTGTTTCAAACGCGTATGAACCGTGTGCTAGCTGACTAACAACTTACCTGAAATAGAAACAAAACATATTATTAATATAATTAAAGAATAATTAATTAACATTGTACTGATGTTGGTGTAGATAAAGAATTCATTAAGATGCAAATATGGTGCGATAGAAAACGATGCCGGCTTATATAACATATACAGACGGATTATCATTAACGTTCGTGTTGGCATTGTTGTATGAATGTTCGGCTCCAGGTGAGTGACGGCGAGGTGTGGGCATGTTCTTTGTAATCTATATAATTAATTTTGTGTTTTTTGTAATAACATGAGTATTTCGATTTTATTTTTTATAATATCTAGACAATAGCAGTATATGGCGAACATATGGCTGCTTGTGGGTACTTATAAACATTCGTACTTTAAGTTGTTTGGAAAAATGACTTGTCTGGATTGCTTAATAAAATAGAGTTATTAAAGTTAGAGCACGATTGTACACGATAAAATAAAAACCAAATGAATGAAAGAAATCATTACCGTTGCTGTAGTTAAGTTACATTATGACAATATAATTCTACAGCAAACAGAAACTGAATGTTGGCCTCGAATGCAAGTAAAACGTTAGCGCAGAGTACTAATTTGTTTTAAATTTTAACAGCAATTATGGGCACATTTAAAATTTTTCCATTATCTCTCTCTCGCAAAGTTTACCTTAAAATACGGAACGCATGTTGTAAAGCGAATTCCCCCTTGGCTGTCCTTATCTTTACTTCATATCGTTCAAAATAAATAAAGCCACGTTCACAGGGAATCGTAAAACTTTTTTGGTTGTGACTGATTTATTATAATTTTTATACCGTGTACGCGGTGTAATTATTAATATAACACGTGGCCGGAATCTGTATAATAGTTACGCGTAGTAATTTTTAATGTCGTCATTTTGCATACGTACGGCAATTTCTTTTTTTACGCATTATAATATTCTCCATTCGTACTCAGAATTGCCCGCTACTTAGAAGATGGACCGGGCTCTATGTAATTAGACCAATTTAAATCTTAATTAATATTAATTGTCGGACGTCGGAACGAATCTGTCGTATAAAGACTATGGGAGGGAAGAGTCTTAGTGGAGGAGCTGTATTTTATTACGTTAACAGAATTAAAAGCGGTGGAAAAATTTAAAATTTTAGATTGTAAATCCCAAAGTGGCGCTGAGAGGCGCGGCGCGGCGCCTTTGCCACATAGAGCAGTTCTCGAGGGCTAACATCGCGAATACTACTTTTTCTCTTAGACTTATTTTCCACTAAGCAGTCATCTACAGGCAAATTAATGTCGACTCTAAAAGCAAATGATTCGTGTTTGCAATACAATACAATATAGGTATATTAGTTTAACTAGTATTGAATACAATTTCATTAAAACTGTTAACTTTCTCTTATTGGAGTACACATTTCCAGTTTGAAATAAATATATCGCCAATAATTGCTATAACCAAACCACTAACAGGCATGATGAAAAAGGGAAATTGTTATGACCACTTCTACATTATAAAATCGCGATAAATAGTAAAAAAACATACAAGTAGTACTTATGACGTTCTCACTTGCAATCGCATTGTATAAAGCTTCAATGTTCTACCAACCTCAATAGGTAATACTCGCATTTCTTATGGCATGTACCAGAAAGTGTTAAGACTTTTCTACTCGAGTGTACAGTAAAATAATACATGCGCCTATACTCGGCGGGTCCATTGTTGTCGCTTCAATATAAAATGATGCCCGTAAGTTCTCTTAATACGGATGTTAACATTTATTATTCTATTAGATTACTCGGTCATTTTAATGTTCGCCCCGTTCTTGCTCTGACGCAATTCGTATTATCGTGTCGCCGTTTATATTTCTGTACATAGTGTTTTTATATGTAAATGGCGTCAATAGACGTTCACGATACACAATACAACCAACGGGCTCTAGACCATGAACGGCAAGAAAGTGCGAAAATTACAATACGATAACTAACAGTTTCTATATGTATTTAGTACATAATGTAGTAGTAGTATAATATATGTATTTAGTACATAATGCATAAAACAAAATATCAAATTGGCGTATAGTCATATTGATATATAAAGTAATATGCAATGATTATGTTATGAATCTCACTGTTTCATCTAATCTTAGCATTAAGAAATGAATGTTTGTAATTAGTGGTACATCCGTTGCGAACGTAAGAAACCGAAGTAGCGGGCGTTCACCCAGTTCGCTTAATTTTACTAATGCACAGAGTCTACCCATTATTCTACATAACGAAGGTACGGGAGGGGGTTCTCGTGAGTGGTGTGAAAACGTGTTTACTGCACTGCACGTTACAAGTTAATTTCGCGGTTGCGGTCACTAAGAGTTCAAGTACTCCTGGCTGATCTTTGCGTGTTGAGAGAAGGATAGAAAATAGTGATATTTACTTTATAACTAATACAAGAATTGAAATAGGATTCACTGGCCATGTAAAAAAAGAAACATATTTTAATGTACACCGTCAGTAAATTATCTACATGTGTACGTGCTTGAGTCCTAAGGGCATGTGATCATAACTGTTACAATTACGTAAGAATGGTACAGTAAAACATGAATGCAGACACTCGGTTAATTTAACAATGTACCGCTCGCAACAAATAAACAGAACTAAAAGCATGTTATGACAGATGGTTGAAACTTGCGCCGCCGACCGTACCACAAGGATAATTTATTTTTATTCCATTATAAATATTAATGAGATTATCCCGCATAATGCAAGAGTCGCGATGTTGGCAAAACGATATTATTTATTGTTAAGTTTCCAGTATTAATTCCTTTTGACGGCCCCAGTACCGACTTTGAGATGTCGTCTTAATTAACAACTGCGTTTCGTATACTCAAGCGAGTGGGCAATAAACAGTGTACAACATGTTTTATGCTTAAAAGATGATTCGTGGGGCGTTGAACCTTTGACGGCTACATTGTTTGTAAATTTTAATTAAAAACTGATTGGTCATTCAGATGGAAAATAGTCATATTCATTAGTACCTATCTTTGTTCATAGACTGAATACACGATTACTTATACCTGCTAATTTTTCCTCTCTATTCAGTTTTAAGAAAATGTCGAATCGATTGCGACCAAGAATGCTATGGAGATAATAAAACTGAATAATAATAATAAAACTTTACGTTGTCTTTTCGACAGTGACTTTTCAACTTTTCATGAGCACCTGCATACCTAAACTTGTCTCACATTTTCATGTATGATTAATTATCTCTTGGAAAGCATGTAAACGATTTCAAGTTCACAACGTAGAAAAATAACGTATTAAACAGCTATATTTAAAGTTCAACTGATATGGGATGTCGTAAAACATTGATAAATAACCTTTTGTTACATTCTTGTGACAACAGACATCGCCTTTTTGCGGTGTCAACATTATTCTTATATATGTACGAGTAGGTGTTGATCCCGTTGCGAATGAATGACTTGCACAATACCCGGTTTCCAGTGTTTTGGAACATGAAGAGAATAACGAACGTAGAAGAAGAACGTCACATCTGTAAGAATGGATATGTTTAAAACACGATGCTCTGTGTTGGGAGTGGCCACAGAATAATATCAATTGGAAAATCCCTTATATAATTGTGTCATAATATTTCCATTGTATTGGAAATATCTAGCTCGCTAGTGTATATTATTTATTTTATTAATGGACCTTTACAAATATATCTTTATTGACTCGACAATCTTATTCTTTAAACTTTCATAATACAATACATAATATTCCGCTGGTAATGAAACTATGATGTCACACACCGTGAGCGGTGCGATACGAATACTGTGAGCTGAATTTAATTGAACGAACTATCTTTATGATTTGAAATAATAAATATTTTGTGAGACTTATCCTCAGACGGCCATTTGATTCCAAATTATACAAAGTTTGTGCTAAGGGAACTAAACAGTTGATAAATTAAACATATAATAGGTATCTAAAACATACTTTTCCTATAATGAAAATATTTGTAACAGTTGGGAATTGAACCCACAAAACTCCTCTTACCAGTCAGCTTCACTCGCCAATTGACCAAAGAAAATGTTTGAAATATGAAACAGATGGCTACCTCGTTGATCGAACAGTTGCCTCGGGCGACTGCCGAGCGCGAGGTCCTGTGTTCCAACTCCGGTTCGAGTATTATTGGTTTTTATAACTTAGATTTTCTAGTAGTGACTCGGAG
>DWMG01001738.1:0-14547 GCA_018244855.1 Elbella merops | reverse complement strand
GCTGCTCGTCGGCGACCAGGGCATTTAGCCGTGCTTATTTAGGCTGCGCTATACCGCAATCAGCCGGTCTGCATCAGTATATTATTATCTAATACTATAAGTTGTGTTAATCATCTTTGACATGATTTTATTGTCTGTTACTCACTCCGCGGTGCAGCGTAAATGACAGTAGTTCCCGCCAAAAAAGTAACCTATTTCTTGATCCTGCTAACAAATTTTATCAACACACCCAATTTCGTAATAATCATTCTATCATAATAATATAATTTTTTGTGTAATAAACGAACAAATGAATTCATAAAAATGCCAAAATGTATTTTGTGATTGTTTTACAAATACTCTATTATTTTATTATTAGTGTAGGCGTTATTTCAGATACACTTGTGTAAAATTATATTATTCTGACTTAACCGAACTGTTTTTGAATTTGGGAACTTGAACACCATTATCAGGTGCCCTTTATTATTCCACTGTTTATTGAGGTTTTCTCTGAAATAGATTTGTTAAGGCCGTAGTCTTCCGTGCTGGCCAAGAGTAGGTCAACTTTACATAAAAAAGAAATGTCCCGATGCAAGTTTCCTCACGACATTTTCGTACATCGTTCCAAAAAGTAATATTAAATTATAGAAATCATTTGTTTTTGTAAAGAAAGCAGTGAGTGTCAGGATTTGAACCCATAACCCCTAACACACTAACGGTCTGAATTCTATCCCACCACTAATTATTGCTTACTAAATTCATATTCGAATTAATAATATTATTCAATATAATGGCTAGTAAATTCATATTATAATGCTGGGAGTGTATTAAGTAAATAAAGTAAAATGTAAAATGGGTTTTGTAGTGAACCAGATGCTTCCGATGGAAAAGAAAGATATCAAATAGAGTTCAGTAATGCCTAGTCTAGTTGTTTATCTGATTGTACAATTCAGGTCTCATCAATCAGTGACAGCGAGCCGCGAGCGCCGCGCGATCGTTTCTCGCGTTGCAATTAATTAGTTTACGGTCAGAATGAAAACACAAAATACGGTTAGCAAAAAAAAACAAAATACGGCCAGCAAAAAAATCAAAATACTGTCAGCAAAAAACCTACAATATTCGGTTCGACATCCGGTTATATCAGCCGCAACTAGGCGTGTGTTTGTACTTTGTACAATACTTATTACAACAGTGTATTATCTGATGGGTTTTTCTACCGCGCAATAATTACCCCTCGATTAAACGTTAGTATGTAATATACTCTTTTTGTTAATAATACACTGCATGTTAGAACATTAGTATGTAACAACAATAAATATTACCTTTTAGTATTTATCACTGTAATCGCATACGGAACTAAAATATTATGTAACATAAGCACTCCTTTAACAGTGATTTTTTTTATTTTATGCTAAGAATATCTTTAAGTTCTCATTAGCGAAAGTACACCTGTTAATGTAAATAAAGTTTCTTGAACCGAGAATAATAATTATGAGTGGTCATCGACGGTTATAGACGCTTGTAAGTATAGAAGAGTTTCTTAGTTTTTGGTTTTGAAAAAGAGTCGTTTAACATTTTTGAAACGACCCTCGTCATAATGATTAGTTACGATATAGAAGTTTATTTTACTACGTCCACAGATTAAAATTATAATGTAGGCGAATTAAATCGTAATAAACAGCCCCAAATCCAGATCATGTTAGAGAACCACAGATACGACTTACAATTTGTAATTAATGGATTTTTTACTTTACACTTACATTTTTGATACATTGCGCAATGAATTTCTTGTCAAGTTTAGTGGATGGTTTCACTGAACCTTATGTATTTTCAATTTTGACAAATAACCTTGAAAATTAAGAATAAACCAAAGAGAGGAACATACCCATTTGATTTGTGTATGAACATACAGAAAACGGTATACCCGTAAGTATAATTATTTCCTTGGAAACACGTTTTCCACACAAACAATATGGATTTAATTCTTCTAATACTGGTTTTATTAGTAATACACCTGTATCGTGATGTGCTTACTGTAATAAATAAAAAACTTCCAAATCGAATTAGTTTTTATTCTTATATTTTGTATCAGCGAAGTAAAGCGTGTTATAGATGTTATCTTAAAAACGCGACTGCTTAAATCTATTATTAGTATGATGTATAAAGACTCACATTTAAAAGTTCTAACCGACCTCATTAGGTTAAAGAGAATTGTACAAATTTGCATTATAACTTCAACTGCAATGTTACTCCCTGAGCACTAACACCACGTATTCGTCTTACCTTCATTTTATAAGACTTTTTAAATATTTTAGTTTATAAAACTTCCGATGGCGCTGGAATCGTTGGTGCAAAATATCTTATAAGTATCTACATATAATGAAATCATAAGAAATATTTTTTGACCAAATAAAGAGTAACAAATCACTTACTGAATATGTTTTTCCTGGCCCTTTTTTCTGACCCGTTCCAGTGTTGGACGCGGGTCTCCTCTCAGAATGAGAAGGTTAAGCCCATACTTGCTATCTTTTAGTTCGTTACATGTTCTGTGGTTTTCAAAAAATAACGTTACAAAACAAATTTCGCGGACGGACTTATTGTACGATGTTTGAATGAGAGATTAATGTCTTGTAAAAACAAGTCAGCTGTTAGATTAAATTTTGTATCCTTCCGTCACGCCACACAGTAATTACGCTGCTATTACGGAGGCGTCGTTTTACATTACCATAATTACATCGAAATTAAAGAACTGTTATTCGTCGGTTACTCAACTAACGTCTTACGGGACCACGCAATTAGATTGACTTAAATGGGGAGCACGAAAACAATCAGACATTGTTATATTTAATAATAATTTCATATTCTTCCATACCAAATGGAATATTCAAAATATTTCGATTTTCGAACACTCTAAATTTTTTATTGGGGTAAAAGCAAATTATGTTTATGTCTACGGGTACTGTTTATGGTAATATTGATGAATAATTTATTTTAAAAAAGAGTGAGAATAAATTCCAATTTTAAAAGTGTTTCCTTTTTGCAGTAAACGAAAATGCCTTTTTGATATACCGTCTGACCTAAATTTGTAGATGTCAGTTTTAGCCACGTATTGGCACAAAATATAGCTACCAGCTTCTATATTTTAACCTACCTCAAGGGCTCATCTAGTATTCGACACCACAGGTCACGTGAGACCACGTAGAGACTGCTTCTCATAAATGGGAATACTGACGAATGTAACTGTGAGTAACTTGAACTGGGAACCTTGGCGCCGTTCGAGCTCATTATGCCGGCCAATCTATACGGCTCTCCTCGTGTTTTTAAGGTTTTATGATTTAGAGTGTTCTATTATTTTAAACAATAATTATGTTACGCAAGGTTAAGTTATGAATACAAGTGTTCTATATTTTCGAAATGTTGCTACATTAATCTTTATTACGATTTTTTAGATTGTAGAGCAAACATCTGTTTTGCCTTATGATAATCCCAAGTAAATTTATTCAAGTGAAACTCGAAGTCTAAATTCTTATGAACACCACTTCTTAGTCGTCAATAAGATTCACGCCTGTTCTAAAGGTATATATTAGTCAGTAATATAATAATTGTATATTTTAACAATCATTGCATTTCGAAGTTATAGATTAGTCAGTAATAAAAGTATATTTTAAAAATCACGTCCATTTTGAAGTAATAGATCATAAAACTCCGTTTCATTGGAATGTTAAATATTTGTCATTACATTCAATTCATTACCATTACTTCAATTAACTAGATAAAACTGACGTCAGTCCTAAAGTTATTATTTTATTACTACCTACCTAGCTTGTCACATAAAACTCACATCCATTCTGGAGTATTTGCCACTCGTTTATATTCCCTTCCATTCTGAAGACATAAATTTCTCACTACTTAGTTTGTGACATAAAACTCAAGCCCGTTTTAGTTTACAGATTCACTAGTTAAAGAAATTAATCAATTATTTTTTAAATTAATTAGTTCTTAACTGCAACGCGGTAATTTTTCTTTTTTTGGACTAAATTTCAAGCTCTAATCTACATGAAAATTGAACCCACTCAACAGGCAAGGTCGCTTGCAACTTATGGGTGCTGCAGTCAGGTCAACTACAGCGCCGACAAGCGATTAAAATAGTATAACGTACAATACATAGAAATTGTTTCTACTTCAGAGGTCTCAGCTGGAGCTTCACGTTTGACTACATATGACACCCATATCGTCCTGATCAAAAACCCTATACCTACTTGATCCCGGTCAGATCATCCATCTTTAGACAACCTAGTCGCTAAAGCAACACATTTTATTTTGACATTAGTGAGCGCAGATTTTAAAACCACCGACGGCCAACACCTTTCACATTTGACCAATATTGTTATGACATTGTTAAGGTTAACTTAATTTTAATGCTTCCGATTCTGCAATATACTAATGCTTTACATTTGTGATATTTCGTATGAGTATATAAGCAATAGTGAAATGTATTAAAGGTTATTCATTACAAACGCTTTTATTTGTAGCGTATTTAATTAAAAGGTTATTTGATAATAGTTTATTTTTAAAGATTATTCAGCACTTTATTTAAAAAGCTTATTCAATAGCTTTTTTTATTAGAATAAATAGGCAATATGGTTTTCGACGGTTATCATATTATTAATTGATTTGTAACATTTGATGTTATTAATAACGCTTGTTACGAAAATCATACTGCCGTAGATAGATATAATATTCATATTAAAACTACCGTTGTGGTTTGCGGAAAACGTTAAATTTATAATGATAAATACCTATATGAGTGAGCTCGTTAAATTCAAAACTGAACGTTAAAATGTTTTTAATAGACGTGTTTAGGCTATAGTTATAAACTGATTACCTAACTATGTTATAACATTTATAACTATAACTTGTACTCATTTCTTAAAAATAGTTAAAAAATTGGGTCGCTTCCTATTCCTTGTTAGGACGTATAATATAATTGGTGGGTCGTGGGGCTGTCCTACACTCCCCTGCCTTCCCCTTCCAAATATGGGCGTGATGTTGTGTTTAAAATACCTATATATATCAGATCCGTGCTATAATTGTTCATACATCGCAATGTTACTTTTTATTCGCAGTTCGCACTCAAGGCTACTTGATTTTATTTCGCTTATTTTTCATTAATTACAAATCCTGCAGTTTACACAACATTTTGTCACTTGAAATTTTGCAATTCAATTTGAAATGTAAAAATAAGTCTGTACCGTTCCATAAATATATTTGATTACATACTATATTGATGTAATTTTTTGACATTGATTTCTTTTCATAATACGCGAGTGTATTCGCGAGCCGCAGCAGTCGTTATATTTCATTTGTTATGAGATTATTACAATTTCGTCACGTCAGGTCACTCACAGAGTAGTCAAAGAACACTCAGTGTCAGATATTTCTATCTTTACAGACCTGATGTGACTCTACATTCCTCACTCTCATATACGCTTACAGCTTTCGAAGACGTGACTCCCCATCAATATTGGTCAAATAACTTTAGTATTCCTATGTATCAGCGTTCGATTTTTTGTAGGTATATCTGCTTCATTTTAGATATTGTACGAATATATTATGTTGTCAATGGTCCTAGCTGTAATATAATGTAATATAATAACAATATGAATTATTTTCGTAGGAAATATACACGATACCGGGCCGTTTATTTGCCGCCTACACGCAGCACATTAGTTTGACCTCCATTTTCGTTTCAGTACGCCGTCCACGTATTCGCTGTGCAAAGTTGTCATTCACAATAATAAGCGTAATCCGAGCTAATGTGTGTTACGTAACATGCAATTACGCTACAACGCGTTCATAGAAAAACCGTGTAACACCCGACTAATGAGTGTTACTGGGCGTGCGCTCAAACGCGCCGTGTGAAAACGGCTTAAGAGCAAACGGCTATTGACGTTACAATCGGATCGTAGGAATAATGTGATTAGGCGTTTGCTTTCCGCCTCAAGGAAAGCAATTATAATAATTTTAAAGCAATAAAAAAAAACTAGGGATGCTATTATTTGGAACATTTATTTACTTATTTTAACAAATGTAGCATAAACGTAAATTGATAATTTAAGTAAAATAGTAATTGTAAATAACACCGAACCCGCACCCTTATTCCAGGGGCTAGTGTAGAAGCCTACTTTCATCTTCCACTTTAGTAATTTATATGCGTTTTTATGTTTTCAAGATGTTTGCCAACCCACACCTATTTAACCTGTAGAATAAAACCTCAAACTTTCTCATTCTGAAAGGAGACTCGTGTACAACAGTTTAAGAAACGAGGGGATTGATGATGATGTTTATTTAATGAAATTTTACTTAATCAACTCTCTCATCGAGAATGTTTTAATTATGTAAGTCTTAAGTGAAGAACATCATCATTAGCCAGCTTCCGCCCATTACCGGACTTAGACCTCTCAAACAGCGTGGCACTGAACTCGGTCTTCAGCTCTTTGTACCCAACCACTGCCAGTCATGCCTTGTGCATTCTTGCCTTGAGTCGCTTTCAGTGTTTACAACTGAGAGCAACTCATATAGTGTCTCATGTATATACTAATATGAGGAATATTAGCATCCTTTTTAGGATATCGCGCGCACAGAGGAATGTCACATTGACATTGATATGACAGGATAGGTAAAGTTTATACAGAAAAGAACGTTATGAATGTTAAAGTTTTTATACCATATGTATTTGTATAATTAGATTAAATTAAAAATTAATTTTTTACGTTCATACTGGTTTTATTAGATACTTAACGGTGTACATTATAACAGTTGTTGAATATAATGTTTTATAAAACTTTGATTTCTATATCTTTGACATAAGAACTTCAATGAAGTTTAAACTTGGAATATTCGAAAATCGAACATTCTAGCAACCACCCATGTACGGTCATCATTGCATCTAACAATAGTTTATATTGAATGATACAAACGAACTTTCATTTCATAAAACATTAATTGGTAACGAAACTTTATTTTAAAGCGTCCTCATATCTGTTTAATATCTCATAGTGGCATTTAGGCGCGAAATGCCTGAGCGAAAAAGGCACACGCGATGAGTGAATTGAGTAACCGAGATAGAACGCCAGTGGATCGCACAATAGCTCGTCTAGCACTCTCGAAAGCAGAGGCGTTTCGAAAGGTTACGAACTGCTGACACGTGGAGGTAGGGTTTTTATATCAATAGCTCTACAAGCTATCATACGTGACCTGTATACTGCTAAGATTGTATTAAGATGTCTTAATAAACAGTGATTTAATTGTTTTCGGTTTATTAATGTTTTTCAGTTATACTACTGGTTTTATTTATACATATTTTATCTATTATCTATCAATAAAGTAACAACATAAATTGTTATGCGAGTATAGAATAGTTTTATTAAAATATTCTGGTTATAAATGTGTAATTCGTCAATCACCTCCACACATATATAAAAAGCTAAGAAAATTATAGGTAGATCTTACAACCCACGAAGTCTTAGTGGTTTAACCACTGGTAATATTTACATAAGAGTAATGATATTACTGTATAAACTTGTATGTTTAATATGCATAGCAGTTGGTTATAAACGCTCGAATGAATAGCGCGGCGGAATGTTCTAGACTTCGTAGTATAGAGGAAAGAGATGCGTGTCCTTCAGCGGGACATCCGTATGTCGTAAGGAACATTTTTATAGCGGACACCCACATATGTTACTCGTGGTGCGATAAGTTTATGAGCAATCCCTCTAACGTTTTGGTTATGTTTTATTACAGCTACCGCCGTTGTAATAATATAATATAACAGAAATTGAGAGTTATGCATCAACTTATTCCTGAACTTGTACCCCCTAGTTTATCTTGTAAAAATGGCGAAGAATATAGAAGAACGTAGTCGTCAGATCAGACAGGACAGAGACTGATCCGTCAGGTGTGCAAGGATAGAAATATGTAGCAGTCGATGCTCTCTGACCACTTCGTAAACTATTTGTCGTGACGAAGTAATTATGGTAATAATATAAAATTTTTACACACCGAAATCAGTCATGTGGCAAAAATGCGTAAAAAACAATTTATCATGTTATACCGTATGATCACTTCTGTCTAGATTATTGTTAATCTAGAAGATACTTCGGTAGACATTGTGAATTTTGAAATTATATTAAAAAGAAAATATTGTTAATGTTTCTTCTGAAAGAGCAAATTTTCGTATATCGAAAATAAATACTGTGCAATTTTTAGGTTCAATCGATTACAAAAATCATATATTTTTATAATGAAAAGTACTAGTGACTTAATTACTATAGTTACATGCCTATTCCACGGTGGAATGAGATGCTGTAAAACTAATAGCATGTACATATTACATTCAGTTATAATCATAAATTTCTACCCAAAGGCTGCAATAATAAATTCTAGTCAAAGGCTAATGTCATAAATATGGATGAGTAATTATGTAAATTTAATCTAACTGGAACATTCCGACGGCAAAAATTTAAATTAATATAAGATCGGCGTGACGATTTGAACACGATATAAATAGTTAAACATTGTTGTATTCCATATGTACCAAGCCTATGCCCAGCAAACTTAGAAGGGTTGATAATGTAATGTTGTTACCATATTGCCTGCTATTTTCAAAGCACAAGGACTACAACATGTGTAGATCTATGAGTATAACTGTGGTAAGTAAACTACTTCGAGTAGTGCAGGGTTCACCCATCTATGATGAATATATTATTAGAAATCGTTATTTAATAATCGTTATTCCACAATTTTTGTATACTAACAAACACGGGACTGTTCTGTTCTTAAAATTACTCAAGTAGATTAGATCTCAATAGCCAACAGAGTATTACTTGGAAGTAAAAATGAAACAACAATGAACAATTTGGTAATATAAAACGTATACCTACTATTCTTTTCCACGCTTCGATGGTAAATAAATTCCATAAGACAATTACAGTTAAAAACTAAAACTTGTTCACTTACCGCTCGACGAGTGGCTGGACATTGTCCAGAAACTCGAAACCAGCGTGGGTGGTGTATGTGATGCTTTCATGACACGCTATGGAGCCGTGGTCAGCACGCACGTAGTTCTTCAAGACCCAGTATTCACCACGTTGCACCGTTAGTGGTAAGAAGTCTTTCTCATTGCACCCCAACAACGTCCGTAGCCGCGCCAATGTTGCATCAGACAATGCGTTCTCGTCCACTATATCGAGCATCGTCTCATTGGTCACTTCCGGCTCCGACGGCACTACACTCAGAATCTTCTTCTCCAACTCCGCGATTGACGCCGTGCTCGAAGACGTTTTGTTTGTGGTCGCCACCGTCGACGGGGTTTTTTGCGAAGTGAACTCCTCCAAGTTCCGGATGCTCGACTCGATTGGACGCGAGTCGGAGTCGTTCCGGACGTCTTCTCTGAGGAGGTATCGGTATTCAGCGCTCCTCTCCGAGCCGTCGACGGTGACCCACTCCACGCCTGGCGCGCCGGTGCCGGAGAGTTGCATGGCTGCGTACAGCAGCACGGCGATGTTGATCACTATGCTCACTCTAAATATAAAATTACGTCGGTTCCCCAACATCATTATGTTTTAGGCACTTGCGCTTATGAAACTATAAATTCGTTCACTATAACGTCCTTCGTCGTCCTCTAGGACGCAGTTTCCGATAGCTTCCTGTGCTTGCCAGCATCACAGTTTATTGTGTCATCGGCAGTGTAGTGGAGGTGGGCGCCGTGCTGGCGCCGCGGTCTGCTATTGCCTCTGTAAAAATAGATAATAAGAATAAATTTAAAATGCATTTCATACTGTGAATACCTTATAGTTTATCTGATATGGATATACATATATATACATACATAGTTGCATTCGATGAAAAACTGTTTACATTTAGAAAAGTAATATTTACGTGAAGAAACTTAATAAAAAAAAATAAGATTAAATGGCGAGCATTACAAGTTCGTTTATCGGTCACGAATAAAGGTTAAAGACCGAATTTAATCGCTATGAACTTCGCGTTCTTTCATAAAAGATAAAAATACATTTCGTCATATTGTAATTAGATTTTTTAGAAATCAAATCAAATATGTTTTAGAACAAAAAACTTTTTGAAATTACAATTAACTTTTTAAAAATTATATTGCACGTATAAAACTATTATTACAATTTATAGCCGCAATATAATCAAATGTGCCTCAAAAATAACAAGCAGCTGTTCGAAACCCGTGAGAAACGTTTTCTATCTACTTTACAAATAAACTGAATTCTCATTAATTCTGTATAATTTAGTCAATCATTGCATTAACCGGATAATCCACCGCATTCTTGGTGCAAATGGATCAATGGAGATAATGCAGATATAACGTCGCTAGCTTATCTAGTAAAAAGTAATTTCTCCATTACAGCTTATCATAAAAATCATACTTTGTTGCTCGCAAGAGAACCAATGTTGGAACATACACCTACATATATGACACAGAAAAAAGGGTACATTTCTACACATATCTACGTTTTATTTATGATTATATTATTATGCATAGGTTTAACTTTCATATTTTTCAGAATAGCTCCACCAGCCCTATCTTACATCCTACGTGAATTCCCACCAACCACGGAGAAATTACCGCGGATACAGTTTCAATCTTAGTTATATTACATAAAAGTGCTAATTGTGAAACAATTTTCAAAGCGTAAGCAGTTCTGCTTAGTTAAGTTAATTAAAAATCGTATTTATATTACTATCAAATATATTAAAATCAATGCATAGATTATCTTAATAAATCAAGCGAAAGCCGGATTGAAGTATTTATACTTTGTAATCTTCCCCAATTGTTATGATCACAAGTTCATGCTGCATCAGTACAACGAAGCCCACTCCAGCGCAGTTTTACAAGTACCGTGTTAGCAGAGACATAAATGGGCTTCAGCCAATTAGAAACTCATGGCTATCAGCTCACCAGATCGCGCTGATGATATGTGAGGTAGTAGTGTTGTAATTTATCTCTGGTACAGCTTATCGCACGGTCTATGTTTGAACATGCCGCCTGAGTATCTTGGCTAATCCAGTTCGAGGGAGGTGCTTTTGTATTAGCGAAATCGGCGCGCGTGTGTGAAGAGAATAACGACGAGTACCAATTTCAAGTTAGAAAAACTCAATAGTGCAAGACCTGGGACAAAAATTTACATGTACATGATTTATTGTTTGAATGTTAAATCTCTTGTTATGTGAGTCATCCACCGAGTTATTTGAATGTATAAGGCATTTCTAGTTAGTCTCTAGTTTATATAGTTACAAATATATTTTCAAACTACTATGGTGCTAGTGCAATGATTGAACACCAGCTTTTTAAATTGCTAATTCATACTTATTTTTAATTCTTAATTATCAATTTTAATTAGGGTTTTACATATTTTTAGGTAAAAAAATGTAAAACTCAACAACAAACTTACTATTATTATATCTTCACGGCAGGTATACGCCGTCTTTACAAGGTAGGCAAAGAGCTCAGAGTGCCAAATATAAGTATCTATGTATATTTATAAACTTGCTGTTTCTTCTGCAAAAGAAAACTGAATTGCAACTTAGTTAACATAAGATGCTTACAATGTTGCAGGTCTGTAAATAGTAATCCGTGACTTTCTGTTATATTTCATGCGTGGCAATAATCTTTTATCTATTGCCCGATAAAATTTTATTTATCTATGTCAGAGCATTCCTCGCGGATGTCTCGATTTATCGGCTAATCCCGTTCGCTCGTCGCCATTCGCGTTGCGTGTATGTATGAACACAGGCTCCGTGCTTGCAAAATATGTCACGCAGTGTTCCCATGCTCACGGTGTTTTGCGGGTTAAAAGGCGGAATAATAAAAATTACTTGGAATCACAGGAAATGTAAATTCAGAGTGTAATATTTTCTTTTGTACAAAAGCTACAATTAACATACGTATAAGTACATTCCAAAGAATTATTACAACAATTCTTGATTCTTAAAAGCGTTTGCCAACGCTGAACTAAAAATTAAATAACAGATATGCTCCATAACTTTACGCCTGTAGTTCCTGAAGGCGGAGGTAGAGCAGCGTTGTTATGTTACCCCTATTACCTGTTACCTGTATGGTGAGCCTATAGTGAAGCAGATCAACAAAAAAAAAATCAAAAATGTTTTTAAAAAACAATATCAGACAGGTTCAGACAAGTTGCAAGGGCCCTATATTAGGTTTGAGAGCCTGTATTACTGGAGAACCGGCTCATCCACGAGGACAATTAAAATAAAAATCAGAATTTATAACTATACATACCTGTATGGGTGTTTATTTATGTGTGACTGTTCAGTAACGACAATACGAGTTCTAACAAAAATCTTTCATTGTTTAATAAACACTAGTTAATTTAATTTAGGACGTATATGTAACTGGTGAAACGTGGGAGTGTACTACACTTCTCAGCCTACCCCTTCGGGGATTACAGGCGTGCAATTTAATGTTAACGTTTTAATGTTACGTTAATAAACATTAGTCTCGTCTGCATGGGAGTAGCTGGTAACCCCACAACGTCTTGTCCTCTTATCCTTACACGGTGCATAACGGGGTATATTTTACACCGCGCTGTATGGATAGGATTTTAAATAACTGGCCAGCGCTCATTGCTACCCGGGTTTTTGTTTAACGCCATTTATATCCACGGATCTGGCCATGTTTTACAATATTCAACAGTAGTGAAATACTTACAAGATAAATATTGGAAATAATATAATAATATTTTGGGACACAATTCACATGAGTATCCGATTCTACAGCAAGCTTCAAACGAGGTTGTTTTTTTGGTCACCAGATGACTGGTAAACTACATTTAAATGTATAAATATATTCTTATGTAGATACTTTGAAAATTGATTGGACCAGAAGTTATTTTGGGATTAGCCATTGTTTATATATAAGTTAAAGTTATTTTTATAATATATACAGGCGTACATCATGATACCTCAGAGTAACTTTGGTGAAACTCGTTAATAAAGAGCTATGTCCAGAAGTGGACAGAAACAGACTGATGATGACAACAATGAATTAAGCGACATTAAAATAAGCTAGTAATAAGTGTATTATATTTTTTCGTTATCAATCTTGAAGTACAACTATTAACCGATATAAGCACGGATGTTCTAGATTTATTACAAGAACTGGGCCATCATTCAACAATTGTTTAACAGGTACTTTAACACATCATAATAATACGAGAAGGGATGGACTATATGATTTTTGTCCCAAATATACCGCAGTAAACGCAACATTACAAACAACATTAAGAAGACAAAGAAATAAAAGATTCATTTCTCTTACATTTAAATGAAAATTGCCTTTCCATTAGCTTGGCTACATATAAGTTCTATCAGATATAGATAGGGCAAGCGGTGATAATGTCCTGTAATGAACATTAGTAAATAAACAAGATCCTGAAGCCTGAAGGTAAATTATCGTGAGAAACTCATTTACACGGACATGCTAATCAAGTGTAGAAATAACATATTCAAGGATGGTATAAAGGATCATTAAATAAGTTTACGGTCATCTCTGCGAGCGATGGAAGTGAAGGGTTGTGTTTTTTATTAGATAAAAAGACTGAATAGTTGCCCTGGGGTTATTTTAACAGCCGCTGATGAAAAGAATCGTTCGTCATTTACAAGTATTATTTATCAAGAGGTATTTTGTTTTTACATTATATATGGTGTTCTCATTAGAACACTGGCAGTGTACGACCTGGCCTACCTATTCAGGGCAATACAAGCATGATGTAATATCATATTAAATATGGCGTACATACTGATTAAGTACGGTGTTACCATCGGACGAATACGGACGAAACATTTGGTATAAAAATGTCATAAAAACGTTTAAAGAACTTAGACCAGAGCATCATACCATTATTTACCTAATCTGAAACCTAATGTAAGTTCCGAGAAGTAGATCTATGAAGAGGTAGTAACAAGCTCTAACAAGACCAAGGCGTATTTCGATGGTACTATAATGAATTTCGTAACGAGTCGAGATGTTGCAAACTAATACAATACATTGTTATTAGCATATATATATTCCTTTGTTCAGATCTAATTTAAGGTACCACTGATGCACATCTCTTTATCCAATCGTTTTATCGTTCCACTGTTGGACACGGTCTCCTCTCAGAATGGGAGGATAACGTCATTGTATGTATGTAGTGATAATTAAATGAATGCAATTGCCTTTATGAGTTATCCAGAAACTAATTAACGGATATTTAATAATAGAAATTACGACTTATACAGTTTCTTATACGTATTGACGGCTTCATTTAATAACGTCTGAATCCTATTTTTTGTATGGGACTTAAAAAGGAACCCCTACACAGATCTCTGTACGATTCTTTCAAGATATACACTAAACTGATATACTGTGTAAATATAAGTTCATAATAATCATGATTATTTAACGTCAGTTAAAGTCAGTAGTTTGTATGGCAAAGGCTCCCCACCTATTCCATGGGACGTAAACGTAACTGGTGAAAT